>PVLA01011681.1:0-50957 GCA_004027455.1 Hydrochoerus hydrochaeris
AATTACAGGTATATGCTACCATGCCCAACCCTATTCATTTTCTGGTGTTAGCTTAGGTGTCGCTCTTCTTAGAAGTTCTTTCTGACTCTCTGGCTTGTGTTTTCCTGATTCCCTCTATTACACTTTACACTGTTTGAGCCTGCCTTTCCCATTAAAACTGTAAACTCACCAGAGTAAGAACTGGACATACTCTTTAAGGCCAAGTTGTTATACAGTCAACATACCAGCAGGGGTCACTGTGAATTTGCTGAAAAACTAAGGTGTCCTTCTCTAGGCGTGTTAACTCACTTAAGCATCTATCTCGTCTGTCTGCAAAGTAACCTGCAAGCCGAGGAAGAAGGGAATTATACCTATTTACAGAGAGAAGGAGCTTACAGAGAAATATGCTAAGCAGTACCATGGTGGGGCTGATGCACTCTACAAGACAGACAGACCATGGATGGCTGGACAGACAAATCCTGACACAACTGACTGTGCTGACCAAGGGCAGAAGATAGTTTTCAAGTAGAAAATGCTCACCTAGCGGCAGTAGATTTTCTGAGGCATTGATATAAATCACGGAATGAAAATGCTTGAAGTCCTTTTCCTTTGCCTATAGGAAGACATTTCAGAAAAGAAAAAACAAAAACAAAACATAAGATGAGTTCCCTGATTGCAAGCCTTGCTGAGACTCCAGGGCTGCTGCGAGAAGAAACAAAAGATCTAAAGAGGTAAGAGACATCCTTAACACAGGAGCAGCCATGTGTTGAAGGCTGGAAGGGCTTGTCTGTTTTTTTCCCATCATGAAATAAGTTACAAAAGCACAGTGAATGACATGTAAAGATCTATGTGTTATTCAGCTTATAATAAATATGTATATTTTGCTGTCTTTGCTTGAAATTTCACCATTCACCTCCACATCTTTCTTCTCAACCCTGTGACAACTGTCTTTAACTAGTGATCATTCCCACTCTCATTTTTAACTTGTATTACTTATACATACACACACGTGTGTACCCATCAATCATGTACAGCAGTTATGTGAAATAATAAGGGGGATATCATTTTGTAATCTGTCTTTTTACTCAACATTGTATTTTTGAGATTTACTTGAGTTCACATAAGTAGCTGTAGCCTGTCTATGATTGCCTGGATAGCATTCCATTGTTTGATATTACAAGTTATTCCTTCTCAGTTTATGCACATTTAGCTATTTTATTACAAAAAAGATATACTATACAGTCTTGTGTATGCATCCTGATTGTAAGAATTTCTCTAAAGATACACCCCTATCAGGTTGTAGGTGCTTGTGACAGGAACTCAGTGTTACATGAGGAATTATATTCCACCAAAATTCTATGGCAAACTCAAAACCAAAATCATATGGAGAGTTCCTTTAATTTGTATCAAGTGGGACAATGATGATATTAAATTTGCAACAAAAGTTTGTGTCTGAATATAATTTCTACCCAGTGACTCCTTGTTGGACCTTCCCTCTTTCCTTCTGTGTGATACTATTTCTCATCCTCAGGAACTCTGGAGGTACAACAAACAAACACCGTAACATCCAGGTCTGGTACCCCAATCACACCTTTGCCGCTGCTCTCACCTTGGAGAACTTCAGGCCGCTCACGTTGATGGTGCACAGGTCTGATGGCTTCCTCACGCAGTGGTGCTTTAGCTGGACATAGGGCACAAAGTCAGCATTCAAGGCTCCAACAAAATGTAATTAATTAAGCTATTTTTGTTCAGTGGTATTTCATTGGGCAATCTTGCTTGTTTATTCATTCATTCATTCATTCATTCATTCATTCATTATTTATCCATTCATTCGTGAAATAGTTACTAAGCACTACCTTGGGCCATGTGGTATGGCCATATTAACAAACCTTTTTCCAAATCCTATCTAAAGCCTTGGACATAAGGACTATCTCTCTCTTTTGTTTTAATGAGAAAAGGTTAAGAGAGTTAAGTGTGCCTTGCCTAAGGTCCCACGACTAACAACTGACAGATCTGTGATGCGAATCCAAACCTTCAACCACTAAACTCTATGCTCTTTTGCATGCCATATGTCAGCCTACATAATTAAAAAGTTAGAAGCAAATTCCATTTTTGAAGCTTCTATTTATGTTTAATGGAAGCACATTTCTTTTGGGAAGACAATGAAGAAAGAGAAGAAACAGTCCAGCCTTCACGAAGCTTACAATCTCAGAGGATGCCAAATGGCCAGCAAATATTTAGAAATGTAATAAATATTTTAGGAGAAATTCAAGATATTGTGAGAGACAGCCATGAGAGGTCCTAACCTCAGTCTGAAAATAAGGAAATATTTACTTGAGAAAGTAGGTTTTTCAGCTGAGAACCAACAGCTGAATAGGAGTTGGTCCCATGAAAGTAGGTGGCAGGGGTGTGAAGGCTGCCAAGGCAAGAAGAACCAAGGCGCTTTTGAGAGGCTAAAGAACAAGATAGGTCAGAAAAGCAGTCCTTAGATATGTGGGTCCATGCTGGCACTGTAAGGAGTGTGGATTTTATCCTACAATCAATAGAAAGATGTCAGGGATTCTTTGGCAGGGAAAGATAGTAGTTTTATAAAAATTGCAAAGTCTGATACACATAGAAAGGATAAGACAGAAAATATCAATGTAGCAGATGTTAATCACCTTTTCAACAACCCCTTCTCCATTTCTTTCATGTTAAAACACTAATACTGTTCACATTTTCCACATGAACACATTTTTAAGTCCTAGCTCTAAGAGATAAGTCTTCATCTGTCTAGGCCAATAGTAGAGATCTCATAATTGGTCAATGATTTTTGGACTTGTAATATAGGTCTGGCCAATGAGATATATACTAGGTTTTGAGGGTAGGGATGGGTGGCCAGTTTGGGGAAGCTTTTTCTTTGTTCTAAAAATAGGCATGAGACTATGACAATCATTTTTCTACCCCTGGCTGTTATCCCAGGTGAAAACCTACTTTGCTGCAGCCACGTTGGGATCAGGAAATCAATCAGGCTAAGAAGATACAGCAATATATTGAGAATGGCAGGATAAAACAATGGAAGAAACCTGAACCTTGGTAGATGTTATGAAGCCAGTATATTAACCAGTCTTTAACAATGTCTCCGCTTTTTGGTGTGTGTGAAATAGAAACAAGCTAACTGGCTTACACTAGTTAGAAAGTTACTGGGATAGTCCAGTCAGAAATGAGGTGGCTAAGTTAAGGACGGTGGTGCTACAGATGGTTAGGTAGTGCTAGAGAAAAAGATGGATCTGACAACTATCTAATAAAAGTGCCAGGATTTGGTAAAGTTAGGGTGAGGGCAGTGAGGGAGAGGCAGGTATAAAGGATAACCCCAAATTATTGGCTACATAGAAATGTTAACACAGACAGTATAATAAAACCTAGGAAAAAGACGTGGAGTTGGAAGGTTGGTACTGAGCACAATATGAAGTATCAGCGAAATATTCAAGTGGAACTATGTAACACACAGAGTGGATATTCCATCACTCTGAGAAACAACCTTGCTGCTTCTGTCACTTAAAGTGTCAACAAGCTTTAGGGATTAAACATGGAACTGTATAGCAGTATCTGCTGGATATTGGTTCTACGATCCATCTCAGATACCAAAATATTCAAATACTGAAGTCTCTTAGATAAAATGGCATCGTACTGATGTAGGAGATTCAAGCAATGGCAGGCTGGCTGAAAGACAGGATGTAACCTGTCAATTATGAAGATCTGGAAAGGAGGCTGGGAACACGATATACCTATGTAACCGGATCTGGAACAGATGCAACCTGTCAATTAGGGCCAGGATGTGTGGAAAGAGCAACTTCCAATGGACCGGATCTAGGAGGATATAAAAAGACAGTGGCCATTAACTTTGCTGCCACTGCAATCTTACTATTCTGCTCTACTTGTTTCTATAGCGGCCCTCCTGCCCCTACAGATGCATCTCTTCTTACTCTTCCCTTTCCTTTCACTCTTTTCTTCTCTTTTCTTCACATTTTCCCTTTTCTTTTTGATGCTAAATAAAAGTTGCGTTTAACTGTTCACCAGCCATCCTAGCCAGTTCTTTGGACAGGCCAGAAAGAGCCAAGAATCTTTGGATGCCAGGCTATCCAAAACCAGTATTTGCATAAAAACCTATGTTCATTTTCCTGTATACTTTAAATTATCTCTAGATTACTCATAATACCTAAGACAATGTAAATAATATGTAAATAGTTGTTATTCTTTATTATTTAGGGAATAATGATAAGAAAAAGAGTCTGCACTTGTACAACCTTTACTTTTATATTTTCAGTCTGTAGTTATTTGAATCTGTGGATGCAGAGCCTCTGCATAGAGGCAACTGTATTTGGAAACAAGCGGGGAAAAGACCACTGTGAAAAATATTTCTGCCCTTTCTTAGTGTCGTTTCAGTTCTTCCTCTAAGTGAGAAGTGGATCTAATAATGAAACAAATACCACAGGTTCTGCAAACAGCTAATACTACTCTCCTGAAGTGAGATGAAACCAAGGAAGTTCTCTTTCAACCTCTGAGCTCTGCTAACACCCATTTCTTGGGAACCATAAACTGAAACTGGCCACAAAGTAGGTGGCCAGAGCACTCTTCTCAAGGAGCTGGACTGCCCGTTAATATTGATTTACAAAATATGTCTTTCTTTGCAAAGTCCCTCAGGCATTACAGAGTAGATGTGAAATTACCTGGCTGATTTCCAACATGGTCACCCCAACTGTCTTCATAAAGCCTGCCCTAAGTCCTGGGTGACATCTAGCCAGCTCCTCTGGCTTTTAGCCCGACACTAAAGGCAGAAGACAAAGGCTATAGGAGAAAAGGCCCTTCCCAATCCTACCTGGGCCTAAAAACATCACCTCAGGGTAGAGTGGGAATTACCCTATCTGATTAGGCACTGGAATGAAATTTTCAGTTGACTCTTTCCTCTTGAATTACTCCTTTGCTTCTCCAGTTCAAGTAAGAGTTTTTATTTCATGCAATGTAAAGATACAGACATTCAGTTTAATAAACTATAAATCTTATCCTGGCATAGCCATTTGCAGACTATGGGACTTCAGGCAAAGAAACTTCCTCTTGGGGCCTCAGTTTTCCTGCCCACCCAATAGCAACAATATAATAGCAATAGCAATATCACACTGATCACAAGACATAGAGAAGGCTTTGCATGTACACAGTTTTGGGTTCCTTCATCATCTAGGCTGTGCTCAATTGGCTAACCAAAATCATAGTTTGGAATGGGTTGGGCATAACTGTATCAGAGCAGGTACCTCCATGCCCCAGTTGGAACAAAAACAGTTGAAAAAAGGGAAAATCCTCGTCATTCTCTCCCTCTACCAGCTGAGACTGCCAGTCACTCCAGAACACATTTTCTCTCACCAGAAAAGCACGGTCCAGGATGTGTCCAGGAATGTCTGCTTGGCTTTTCTGCTGAGACAGTTTCTTCTTCCCAACCTCAAAACAAACCTTCTTCTGGCTTTCTTGACCTTTGGAGGGTGCCGCAATACCCTGGAGCTTCTTCTTGAGGTTACCTTTCCGAGCCACTAACCAATGCCCTCTCCCTGTTGAGATGATCAGAGCAATGAGAATGGATACTCTCCATGGCTTCAGAAAGGGCAATTACCTCTAAGAATATTTACCTCTAATACTAAAAGTAATAATAACTTCTGATTACCAAGTGTATGCTGCTGCTGCTGCTGTGTGTGCACATACATGTCTACATCATTTAATTAGCCTTAAGCCCAGTGAAGTACATGTTACTGCCCCCATTTTACAGATGAAAAAGCTCAGACTAAAAGAGGTGAAATGATTTGCCCAATTATTTCCTTCACATTTTTATCTCCAAACAGTTGCTTTTCCAGATATTGGGATCAAGTGTTTCCTATTCTGTGAAGTCTTCCTTAATCCCTCTCAGTAGAGTTAACTGTCTTTCCTGTGCAGCTAGTTATGAGTTATTCCCCCATGACTCATCTCTTGGGTAAAGACAAAGCATGACCTCAACTCAACAGGTTTGGTCTTCCCAGACCACCGTAATTACTGGATAATGTTGTGTTAGGAACTGGCAATAAGAAAATCATAAGACAGTTGGCATTTTAAAAAGCAACAAACAGTAATACATATTCATTGTAGAAAGAGAAAATCCATGTACATAAAAAGAATCTAAAGTACTAGTAAGTCTGGCTAACAAAAATGATACTGACATTGTGGAATCTGTTTTCTCTTGCATTAGCAGTTTATTTGCTGATGGTATTCACTGTAGTATGCAATTATTTTATTTAGTTATTGTCTATCTTCACATCTAGATTGGAAGAGTAGGGACTTTGTCTGACTCCTTCATCTCAGTATTCCCAAGATCTGCAGAGTTTACCACATTGTGTCTGTTGCTGAATGAATGATTTAATGAGTTGAGCCACAACACCACTCACTCATCCAATCAATTATTCAGATCTTTCTGAGCATTTACTTTGTGCTGGGAGCCAGTACTATGGGAAAGAATAAGACAGAAGCTTTGACCCTAAAAAAGTTCAACAATGCAGTGGGTGCTGTGGAATCCCAGAGAAGGCAGCTACCAGCCTACAGCATGAATTGAATACCGTAAATTGAAAGTAGTTAGCTGGGTGGAGATTGAAAACCATAGAGCCTGAGCAGAAGGAAAAGCATAAGAAATACCCAGAGATAGAAAAGGTTAGGATCCCATAGAAGAACCATACAGCTACAGGCACCAGCCTAGTGCCTCTACCCACTGGATCTCTTCCTGAGCAGCCTCGCCTCTGTCTCTGGGACTTGCCCAGTTTATCTGACCACTGCTGCTCATCCTGCTTCTTGGATGCAGTTCTTGCCCTGTGTATTATGTGACCCATTACCCACTCCAGCCCTGGGCCTGGTAGTCTAGGTACATCATTTCCCAAAGCTGACCCCAACCTAGGGCATGTGATTTGGTTCTTCTTAATCTTATTCTCATATCCCTGAATCTTGGAGACTCCAGCCTGAATTGATGCCAAAACCCCCAACATGGTCAGGAGAGAAGGGCCAAAGGGTCAGGAGATAACATGAGAAAGATGTTCAGGAAACTCCAAAGGTCAAGATAGGCAGGCCAACACAGTTAAACCATGAAAAGTCTTGAAAACCAACAATAGTTGTGATGGAATAGACTTTTAGGAAGAAGAGTAACCAGGATGATGGTTTTCTTGGTATTTTTTCCCATAATTTTCATTTTGAGATCATTTTAGACTTACAGAGAAATTGCAAAAAATAGTAGAGTTCCCACACTGCCTTCACCTTGCTTCCCTAATGCTCACATCTTATACAACACAATTATTGAAACCAAGTAATTAACATTTGTAAAATATGAGTTACTAATGTCAGCTCTTCTTTGAATTTTGCCAGTCTCCTCACTAATGTCCTTCTGTTCTAGAACCCAACCCAGGACCTTATATTATATTTAGTTGTCATAGCTCCTCAGTCTTCCATTTCCTTGTGTAGCTGCAACACTTACAAAGAGTTTGTGTAAAATGTACTTTGACTTCAACTTGTTCAGTGCTTTCTCATGATCAGATTAAGGCTCTGCAATTGGCAAAGCTACCATAGAAGGGAAGCTGTGCCTTTCCCAGCACACCATTCCAGAAGCTTCATGAGGTCATTATATCTTCTGATAATGCTACTTTTGATCACTCAGTTGAAATGGTATGTGTCGGTTCCTCTACCAAGAATTTACTATTTTTCCCTTTGTAATTAACAAATATACTTTGAGACTATTCAAAATTCACTCACTTATTCATGGTTATGTATCAACTTTGCTAGGTTATATTTGGTTATTCAGTCAAACACTAGTCTACAGTTGCTGTAACAGTATTTTGTAGGTCACCAATATCTACAATCAGCTGATGTGAAGTAAAAGACTATCTTTGATAATAAGAATGGACCACATTCGAACCATTTGTTTAAAGACCTTAGGGAGCAAAAACTAAGGTTTCCTGGGAAAAAAGATAGCTTGCCTCATGATTATAGCATTAGCTCTTCCCTAGGGGTTTCCTCAATCATATATAGAAATTCCTGGTGTGGGGGGGGTTCTCTCTCTTTCTCTCTTACTACTGCTACTCCTCTTTGAAGAGCCAAGACTAATAATACCTTCAGATAGTTCTGACCTCCAAAATTTTTATTGTGATGTTTGAATTGTGATTTTTATACCTTTTCCTTCTACACTTATTAATTGGCTTCTATGGTAAGGAAGAGATATTCCTTCCCTCCCCTCATAAGTCAAACACTTATTTGTATTTGGACTCATATTTATTTATTCTATGGTTTAGAATCTATCCTACCATTATTTATTTCATTGCTCAGACCATCCCAGCTTTGGCCATAAGGAATTGCATTATTTTGCTCCTGTGTCCTTGAAACTTGCCTCCATTTTATTTTTTAGTACTTCTTTACTTTCTGGCGTCACAAGAAATTCCAGGCTCAACTTGTATTTTCCTGCCCTAGTGTCCAAACATCTATTTATCTGAAGAGTTCTTGTTTCTTTCACCGGAGAATATTCAGAAACTGAGATGCTGAGCCATCTTTCTCAGTGTACATATACACATGGACACTAACTTTTTTCAGATACATACAGCTATATTGGTATCTGTATCAATGTACCTGACAGGGAGAGAGAGAGAGAGAGAGAGAGAGAGAGACAGAGAGGCAGAGAAACAGAGAGAGAAAGAGAGAGAAAGAGAGAAAGAGAGAAAGAGAGAGATAGAGATCCACTGGAGGATTTTAAACAAGTAGGTGGTCAGGGCAGGTCTTCATGTGAAAAATAAAATCATTCTGTAGAGGTGAGGAAAAGTGACTGGAGAAAAAGGTTCTTCTAATAGCCTATGTGCAGTAGTCTCACCTTATCTGAGATTTTTGCTATCTGTGGTTTTAGTTACTGGCAGTCAACTACAGTATAAAAGTACTAAATAGAAAATTTCAGAAGTAAAGAATTCATAAGCTTTAAATAACTTTTATTGTATTACATTGTCATAATTGTTCTATTTTATTATCTAAACTGAACAATTCTAACTATGTGCATGTTAATCTGTATTTATACTTTTTTTTAAATTTTATTTAAAGAGGAAAAAAGCAAAACAGAAAAAGGGGTAGAAACAATACAGAATTTCAGAAAAAAAATAAACAGTAAGAAATCACTACTTGATAAATTTCATATTGTCTTCTTAGACATAGTTGTTCAAGTTACAAAATTAAAGCCTATAGAGTGGACATTCAAACAGTGAGGCTGCAAAGAAGTTCAATGATCCAATAACAACTTAGCAACATGGTTATCAATCCTACACACTTAAACATAAATGCAGTTATATCCTTTAGAGCACTTTCTGTTCCTCTTTCTACTTTTTTTAAAAAAATTTTTTATTTAAAGAGAAACAAAAGCATGTAAAGGGTAGAGATGATACAGAATTTCAGAAAAAAAAGAAACAATAAGAAATCACTACTTGATAAATTACATATTGTCCTCTTAGAAATAGTTGTTCAAGTTACAAAATTAAAGCATACAAAGTAGATATTCAAACAGTGAGAGTGTAAACAGCTATCCCTGCATGAGTCTCTGCATGTATTTCTATACTTTCTGTATTAGAGGGAAAAACAAAACATAGCAAGACAAAACAAAACAAATTCCTATGAAAACATGAAACCAAAGTCATATAAAACCACAGTACAAGGTGATCTACAATGATTGCTGTGTTGCTTCTTATTATCTTCAATAGAATTATCTATATTATCAGGCATAATTGAATATACCAGTATAATTGAATATAGTAGTACATAACAATATTAGTAAAAATAAAACATTGTAGACAGCATAAAACTTCAAAGGCAGGTAATAATCAAACCAGAGTGGATATTCTAGTGAATCTCGTTATCTTAAGTGCAGTTGCCTACACTCTCAGACTTGATACTATCAATCATAACAGCTTTGAATAAAATCTATCAATACAAAACAGCGATCTAACAGACCAGAGTCTATTACGATCAGTCATGGTAAAACAGTATAGGTTATACAGAGCTTTAGATTAAGTTAATAGGATCTTAAGGATGGTTGCCGCACTATATCCTGCTATTTTCAGGATTATCTAGTCTGTGCCCTCAAATCTAGTACAGGTAGAATGACTGGAACAGAATATAATACATCTAAGCAGAGTAGTGTGAGTAATGTGGGTTTTAAATCCTGGTGCACTATTAACAATATAGTGTATCAAGGCCATCTATGTTAGACATTCTAGCCATCCTTCTCTGCCTCATTTCTGCTATGCTATTTTTCTGCCTTTGTTTGTCTACTTTTCTCCTTCATTCTACTGCCTGTCCCACTCTTTGAGGCCTTTCTGCCACTGTTCCTAAAATCCTGGTGTTTTTTTTTTCTCTCTCTAGAATGTCCTTCAATATTCTCTGTAGGGTTGGATTGGTGGTCACAAACTCCCCCAGTTCCTCTTTGTCATGGAAGCATCTTGTTTCTCCATTAATTTCTAGTGACAGTTTTGCAGGGTACATCAAGCTGGGCTGGAGGTTATTTTCTTTCAGGGCTTGGAAGACTTTGCTCCAAGCTCTTCTTGATCTGATGGTCTGTGTCAAGAAGTCTGCTGTGATCCTGATGGGCTTACCTTTATAGGTAATCTGTTTCTTTTCTCTGACGGCTTTTAATATTCTGTTTTTATATTGAATTTCTGGTATCTTGATTATTATATGTCTGGGGGTAGCTCTGTTTTGGTTGTAGGTGGCTGGAGTTTGGTATGCCTTACATAACCAAATGTCATTTTCTTTTCCCAAGTTTGGGAAGTTTTCCTTAATTATTTCCGTGAATAGCCTTTGTAATTTGCCTGTACGTATTCCTGCTTCTTCGTTCACATTTCTTATTCTTAAATTGTAGATTCTCTTGTCATCTTCTAGCCTTTGTATTGTTACTGCCTGTTTCCTTGTTATTTTTAAGAGATCTTTGCTTTCATGATCACACATTGCAAACTTGTCTTCAAGTTTTGATAGTCTATCCTTAGTTTCTTTTAAGGAGTTTTGCCAGCTTTCAGTGGAGTTTTTAATTTCCTGACAGTCTCTTTGAATCTGCTTCAAGTATTCTATATTTTCTTTATATTCTTTATCAAATGTTTCTCTCCTTTTTTTGTGTTCCTCCCTTCTTCCATCTGTATCATCCTGAGAGATGCTTCCTGCGAGCATTTCTTTTATTGCTCTACTCGTATCTTGCTTTATCTGATTTAATATTTCAGTTTTGAGCTCATCTACAAGGTCCTAAAGATATCTCTTAATGTTCATTGAAGCAATGTCTGATGTTGTGTGCTTGTGGCCCTCAGTCTCCCTTGTTTTTCCTTCTCCTGGGTCAGGGCTCTCAGGGTTCTCGGCTGGGGTCTCCTCCTGCCTCTCTCTCCTGTGTATTTATACTTTAAAATTTATCATGAGTATATATGTATAGAGAAATTCAATATAGACAGGGTTTGAACTATTTACAGTTTCAGGCATACACCATGAGCCTTGGAACACATCCTGTGCAGGGAAAGAGGAACTAAGATACACAGTGACCAACATGTCACAACATCTGGAGTAGACAAGGTATACTTCTCTCTTGCTCTACTCTTTCAAAGCAACAATACAATCCACAGTCCCAGACAGTGTAGCATCTATTGGGCCCTGCTCTGGAGGAGTCCCTGCTCCAGAGACTAGAAAAATATTTGAAAAACTACTTGGCAGAGTCATGTTTAAGGCATTTTATTTAGTAGCTGGGCAGAATATGACTATTCAACAAATAGAAACACAGGCACAAGAAAGAATGAGGCAGGGTAGTCAGACGGCTTGCTGGAAGAAGTGGGGTAAGTGGGGCTTCATGGATGGGGAGAGTCTAGCTAACAAATACTGGGACAGATCAAAAACTATGTGAAAAAGGCAGCACTATGGAACAGGGAATGGGAATGGGGCTGAAGCACAGAATAAAGGCAGGTTTAACTGTGGAAGAGAGAACGCAGCAAAAGGAGGTAGCAATGAGCAGTCAGTGAGTAGCAGGACTCATCTAAACATGCACTGCAGAAGGCTCACTGAAGCTGCTGCAAGATAGAGGAAAGGGCACAGGACTAGGTGGTACAAGAGGCAACAGCGGTGACAGGGCTGGAGAGGAAGACATGGATATGGGTACTAGTATAAAGCAGGAGCTGAGTGTGAAGAAAATGAACAAAGCTGGTAAGTCACCTGACCTTCTTCTGGCATCCGTAGTAGATTTTTGGCGGGAAAGCAGTTGCTCAGGTAAGGTTTCCCATCATCCATCTTGTAGACTCCTGAGGCAGCCATCTCCCTGGGGCCAGCAAGAACAGCTGGGAGTCAGAAGAGCAAGAAAGTATAGCATAGCACTCACCCCAACACAGCTCACAGCCCATCAGGGTCACTATTCCCTGTACATAGCCTGCCTCAGGGATCCCAAGGCCCACTGGCCTCCTTCAGAAACGAGCTGGTCATTTAGATGAAGAGGGAGACAAAGCCCTGGTTTTTACAGCTCAAATAAATCCTACCACAGTAGGAGTCATAGGAGGAAAAGTATTATGTTTGGGCTTACACCTGGTTTGAATTGAAGATCTATCTTGTGGTGTGACAAGTTATGATATCTTCCCTGAACCTCGGTTTTCTCACTTGTAAAATGGGGCGTAACAATCCCATGTTAACAGAGGAATGTGAAGATCAAGTGAAGATCAAGGAAGGAAGTGCCTAATACATATTAAATGCTCAATAGAAGTATTTTTAGTTTAAACAGACTTCAGAAAAAGAGGAAGGCTTACATTTTGGGAAGATGATGTGTAAATAATGAGGTTTGAACTGGATAAATAGGATTTGAAGGAAGAATTGAGTTTGCTGATAGAGAAGGGCACACATTTCAAACTGAAAGGACACCAGCATTAAGAGCATGTGGTAAGCAATAAAGAAACACTCACCCACGAGGGGAAGGATATGTGTCTGAAACCCTAGTAAGGCTGGGCAGGAAGGATGGCACCTGCTCTAGGGTATTTGGTATCAGGTTAGGAGCTCAAGCTTCATCCTGTAGGTAACTGCAAGCCTCAGACAATTCCTGGGCTACTAGAGCCATGACCCAAGCTGTGCTTGTGAAAAAAGAGGTCTGATCAAAGGTGTTAGAAGGATGTGATTGCCAACAGGAACTGCAGATAGGGGGTACTAGCAATCTGGGGTGACTTGGGGAGACTCCTTGTGAAAAACTGAAGAATGGAAGAAACAAAAAGAAAGGGACAAAGGAAAGACAAAGTAAAAGAGGAACAACTAACCTACTGGAAGTATAAAGTATGAGCAGGTAAGCCGGGTGCCTAGAGAGTACTTAAGGGGATGCTTGCTCTAAGGGCAGGGCAAATGCAATGACAGCACTCAGCTTCACCTTGGTCCCAGCCCTGGTGGAATCTGTCACTACGGAGATGAAGTGCGAGTCATAGGGCATGGGTTTGTGTGGCCTTGCGCATGTTACTTAATTTTCTATGCTTCAGTGTTTTCTTCTATGAAATGTGGACAGTTAAGTGCACCCAGTCCATAGGGCTGTTTGGGTGATCAAATAAGCAAGGGCTTGTGAAAGAATTTAGAATAGGAGCTAATGCATGGGTAGCTTATATGGATTCTTTTCAATTATGACAATTATTAACAGGATGACAGTTATTAACAAGATGACAAAGGCTGGGCTATACCTATAAACTGAAATGAAGGAGCTGGCAGGGCAGGAAAGGCTGAGAGTTCAGGAGAAAGATGGGCAGCCTGAGAGCCCTCACTGAGGAGAAAGGAGCAAGAGCACCTGAGCCCAGGTTGGAGGTGCCAGTGGCGGGGGGAACAAGGGTAGGCTCCCTTGGATGCAGGGAGAAAAATTCAAGAATTCTAAGTGTCCCTACTACCTAAAGAATAATAACACAAAAGAAATAATCTTCGACTTTCTATCTGCTGTGCATATGTGTGCATGTTCATACATGCACAAAAGCTGGAGAGAGAACTCTATGGCCTGAGTCAGGCTTTCCCTCATCCAATTACTATTCTCTTTGGGGAGTCAGACACAAAAATAATTCCTCAAAGGAGTGAATACCCTTAATCATAAGTTTGCTTAGCATCTGTCTTTCAATGATTCTGATGTTAAAGAATTTGCTAAGAAAAAATATATACAACTCTCTGACACAGTCTGATGTCAAACTTTGCAAGAACCTACATTTTAGCCTTAAGTTGCAAATACAAATGTTTACAGGAGTTGGGCACCTGAGTGAGGAAACCTGAACGTGATAGAAAAGGGAGTAAAGGGATAGTGTGTGTTCGTGCATAAGTGTGAATGTACCTATAGAGGAAGCTACTACTTAGCCTTGCCAATTGCTGCCACGCAGAAATGTAAGTCAGTGTTGCCAGATTCACCCATATTTTCCAGAGAAAAGAGGATAAAAATTCCATGCCTCAGAGAATTATAGTAAGAATTAAATAAAGTAATACATAAAACTCATAAAAAAGAAAAGCATCTTCCTAGACACAGTCAAAATGCCACCTCTTCCACATACCTTCACTGAGCTTCCCCGATTCCCCTCTAGTACTGGGGACTGAACTGAAGGTCTCACACACATTAGGTAAATAGTCTACCATTTCAGTGCTACATATCCAGTGCTTTTTATCTTGAGGCAGTGTCTTCCTAAATTATCCATACCGACTCAGACTAGCCATCCTCCTGCCTCCACATCCAGAGTGGCTGGGATTACAGCTTACACCATCTCACCTGGCCTTCACTAAACATTCTAGTGGAAAATAATTGTGCTTCTACTAAGCCCTAGAATTATTTCTAATTCTAATGTGGAGGTACTACTAAGCCCTAGAATTCTAATTCTAATGTGGAGGTACTTTCTGGCCTCCTAGCTAGCTCAGCTCACAGTACTCACAGTTTTTCTTTCATACCCTGACTGCTTTCTATCTTATAAGATTACTAAAAATCATGAAAATTTTCTCTGCTCACCAACTTCCCACTTGCAATGGGGCCTATATTTACCAGCATAATAAGGATTATCGTTATAATACTTCTTAGTCTGCTACTTTTACAGCACCTAGCACAGAGCCTAGAAATCACTAAAAATATGCTGGGAAGATTAATGGATAGGTAAATAGTTGGGAACAGATTCATGTTCAGTCAATTTGTCTTTCAGGGAATCTCTAGATTTCCAACTACACCTATTTGCTAAACAGCTGAATAAAGAAATGAGTGAGTATATGATTGGTTGGGAAATGTTAAGAGATGACTGTTGGAAAAGGATTCAGTCTACACAGTACATACCTGATCTTTGACTCTGAAAATGACCTCTTGACTCCTTTTTTCTTTTGTTTCTTGACCTGCAAAATAGATATTACAATCCTTTTTAGTCCGCTACTCAAGAGTTCTTGAATTTTCTAACAAATTGTATCCTACAGCTGTAGAGGACCACCTGGATCCTTGAATAAAGAGCAATTACCTCCACTTTGGCCAAATCTGGCCCTATCTTTATGTACTGATATGTACAGAGCTGGCTAAACTATTTCCTTTTCCCTTCAGTTGGCTCTAAGCAATGTGAACAGGGCTAGCTGAAGCACAGATGCCTAATCTTTGAAGCTAGACACAGTCACTATTTCCCACCTCACCTCAATGTTTCCCTAAATGGTTGAGCCCAGCAGGATGGCAGAGCCAGTGCTCCAGGGATGACTGGGTTAAGCCTCAAGTTAAGAAGCTCCAACTTCCCAGGGCACAAGAGTTTGCATATCAGAACTGAAGCACCATCACTTAAATATTAAATGCTACCTCAACTGTGTTATGTAGATTGGTCTTTCTGCATATCCTTCTCTCTAAATAATGTGGAGGTACTTTCTGGCCTCCTAGCTAGCTCAGCTCACAGTACTCACATAATTCCTACCATTCTCCTAGTCACTCATCCTTTAGCAGTCCCTCTTTCATGAATTAATAAAATCCGGGTTAGGCCCTGGGTCAAGGCCTTTGCTCTGAGGAATCTTGATCCTGACTATACTTACGACACCCCCTTCTCCGTTGCCACCAGCTCCCCATAACTATATCTTAGTGTTTTATTCTCATCATAGTCTGCACTGGAGGTGGGAGATTGGAATTAACTCACTAGAATTCCAAAAACTTTTCCATGGAATTACAAATATAAACTTTCTGGACTGCAACAAGGATGGGAAAGGGGACTTTTATATACTGTGAGCTTTCTGCTCCAAAATTTGGAGGCCTCAGGAAAAAAATACTTCTAAAGATGAAAGAAATAGCTTGACAGGAGAAATAGACATAGATGGAAAGGGGTATAGGAGAACAGTTTCGTGATAATGAATTTTTGCATTGTTTAAATAAGATATGAAATGCACAAATAAGAACAGAAGGGATTATTAATGATTACTGAAATGAAATAAATTTCTGTAGGATAAAAGTCACAAAAATAAAATTGAAGTTAAGACTCGGGATGGAAAAAGATATTTGCTATGCATATAACATAAAACACAAACCAAACTCAAGTCATATAGAACTGGACATAAATAATCATAGAAATTCCAATTCCTATGAAAAATATTAGGTGAGAAGGTATAGATCGCCATCTGAAGGGCCAAGAAGGAACATAACTCCTGGGTAACATTTTCTAGAAGGTAACCCCAAGAGAAATATGAAATTTATGGTAGTGGGGAAGAAGTTCCTTGACTGAGACGGCCTTCCTGGTTAACTTGAGCAGCCTCTTAAAGGGCTAGCATCAATGTAATTGTAGCACCTCCTATTTCCAAAACACATATTCTTTTTCATGCACACATGAACACACACACACACACACACACACACACACAGAGTCCCTCATTTACACCTGTATACATGTAATTATTCTATTTTTCTAACATACTAAACTTCTGCGCTTCTTTTTTGCTCAGTTTGACCTTCTTCCTGTGTTACCAGCTCAGACCCTCTTTTTACTGGAGGCACTTTATCACACTGTGTTATAATGGCCAGTTTCCCCTGACTGTTCTGCACCCAGCCAACCTCAGACTATGAATCCCTCCAAGACCAGGCCTAGATCCTCCTTCTCTTTCTATTCCCAAGCACCTTACAAGAGACTGGCATAAGAAAGAAATTTTAATGAGTGTTAAACCAAGCCATGAACAAAGTGCTCATGGAGAACATCATTATTGCCTGCGAAGAAGGAAGGAGCAAAGGTCTGAAAGGTTTCACAGAGCAAGTGACAAAGCTGGGTTTTAAAACATGAGAAGTTGCAAAGGCGAAACAACAACAGCAAGAAGCTACAGGGACTTCGACCAAAATGGCAAGCAATTGCTTTACCGGAGTCAAAAAACGTAATTTTATATTCTTTAGTGATCATATTTTCATGATGAAGCTAGCTTTGCCAAGAAAGATTTTTTTATCTGTTCTATTCAGAGAATGTCCTGAGTGATTAGAACAGGCTCTACATATTAAGCACCTCATTACATATTTATTTCTTTCATCATTTGAACATTTATGGGAAGTATATAGGGATTAAAAAAAACCCAATGCAATGTAATGGAGTTTATACTATTGAAATACTCTAGATCTCTAGAACAGTGGCACGGGTCTGTTGTAATCCACCTGTATCCCTTAGTACAGTGTCAGGCAATATTGATGCTCAATAAATATTTGCGGGGGAAAATGGATATAATGAATTAACATATAGAATGCGATTACATCTTAAAACTGTAAAAGTAGAGTGCCAAAGGGAAATAAAGTAGCTTTTGAAGCAAAAGACAATAAAACCTGGCTTAGGCTACATTCTGATACACACTCTGGCTCTGGATAACTAAGTTGCTCAGATTCTTCATCTTGTGCTTGAGCTAAGTGAAAGATGAATGTACAGCAAAATGCACGTAGAGCACTGATTGACAAGACAGTAGGAGCTCAGTACATTTGAGTTCTACACACAATATGACTAGCAACTAAGAAGACAGTCGCTTGAAAAAATAATTGGGTAAGTGTCCTAACAGGGCTGGAAGAGGATGAATGATGTGCTCTTTCCCGCCCTTTTGCAGACTCCACATCTGGGACAGAGGAAACTGACGCAAACTAAGTTTCCACTCGCACCTGCCTCCGTCGTCGCTTCCGCTTCCGAGCAGTCTTCAGAGGCGACTGGCCGGTTAGGCAGGATGCACGCCTGCGAACCTCCCGGGGAACTCCTAGCCGCTCCACTGTGGTGTTTGCCACTACAGTCCCCACCCACTCCTTAGTAACTAGGACGCCTTAACTGGCCCTGTACGCGGCAACCGGCCGTCGGGGCTTCTAACTACAAGTCCCGATAAGCCCCGCGTCACTTCCGCTAACAACCAGACGTCAACGCGCCTGATCTACGGATTCCGATAGGCATCCGCTCTTCGCGTCACGTCCGTGGCTTCAACCAATAGACTTTGGACAAGTCGGAGGGGAGGGAGACACAGAGATTGGCAAGATGGCGGCGGCAGCAGCACTGGGCGGGAGAAGCGGTGGTGGCGGAGGCAGTAGTGGGGCTGGTTGTGGCCCTAGTGGCGGGACAGGCAGCAGCCGCAGTGGCTTGTTGGATAAGGTGAGGACCCCGGTACTTGGAGACAGTCGTGTCCTGGAGATGCCAGGCACGCGGCGAACCCATCTTCCCATCCCCGCCCCCCTTATTTTCTGCGGCTTTTTGAGGGAAACCCTGTGTACCTCACATCAGTGCACTTGTAGCCCATCGTCTCTACACTTAAACCTTCCCTTTAGGTCTTTTAAGTGTTCCTGGTCCTTGATGCGAGCTATCATAGCTTCTTCGCATAATTTGATTACTGTCACGTCTCAGCGTGATCATTATTTTCCTCTTGTGGTACGGGGATCACTTTTGAAAGTGCCCGTTTCACTAACGGAGAAGCTTGAAACCCAAATAATTAAAGAATCCACGCGCAGTCAGTATCCCCCAAACTCTTCACCGTAGTCTCTCTCGCCACCACAAATTCCAAAGTGCTTCTCGTCTTTTTTGCTCATTGAGGTTTCTCGACCTTTTAATCAACCATACATAATGATAATATTTAAGTATTGACTTACCCTGCTGGAGAAAAAAGCCTTAAGATTCTTCTTTTTCTCCTCTTGCTTTCTTTGCCCTCTCCCCTTTTTATTTCCTTTTGTTTGCCACCAGGTACTCTGGTCCCACTTACCCCTTTCTCACTCATCAAATTTTTGAAAACTAGTCCTAGCAAGAAGAACAGGGTGGGGGTGACTCTACTTCTAGGTTGGCATTTCTTGTCCTTTGCACAGCATCTTGGAAGAAACAGTTGTATGGAAAGTGGGGTGCCAGTGTTTGTTCTCTAGCTCTGTGACCTTGAAGTGTACATCCTTTCCCTTTGTTTTCTCACCGACACTGAGATGTTACATCTTAAGTTATGTAAGATCCTTTCTAGTTCTCTCGCTGTAGGGCCTTACACTAATTTAATGAGTACTAAGTATGGTGTTTTTGACGTAGTATACAGGATGTTTTAATTTAACTGTAAAGCTTTCAGACTTCCCCGTGCTTCATACAATGGTTGGTGCTTAAGAAAGGAATTTATGATGATACTGAGGGGTTCAGATCCAGACCTTTTTACTCATCATTTTTAAAGTCATTGGTTTTGAATTATATAGTGATTCTCGCCCTTTTAACCCTTCTTAAGAGACAGGAATGTGTTCTGGAGCTTTAGATGGTAAAATGCTTAAAGAAGTGAGAGCATTGGGAATTGAGAGGTATTTTTATAGACAAATCCTTCCTTTTTTGCTGGGTAAGGATTTCACAGCCCGTGCTTATTGCTTCCTACTGGCAGTTCTTCTACATAGATCATCAAACATTATTAAGCATGGACCTTCTTCTAAAATATAGATTACAAAATACAGTGTCCCTTGGTGTCAGTGGGGTTCACTTCCAAAACCGCTCCCTGCAGATTTTGGTAACCAAAGAAGCTCAAATTCCTTATATAAATTAATGTAGTATTTGTATATAATATATGCACATCTTGTAGTATACTTGAAGTCATCTGTACATTATTTTTAATAATATAATGTAAATGCCCTATAAATATGTGTTGTGCTGTATTCTTGTGACAGTAAGGTTAATTGGCAGCTTAATTGGCTTGGGATCCTCTGAGAGAATTAATAAAGCATACTTGTAGATGTATCTAGGTAGGTCATCAAGGTGTGACTTTGGGGTCTATTTCTGGTTCCTAACCTTTTTCTCTTCTGTCCCCATTCCTCTGCTTTTTTTCTGGGTGCTATGAACTGAGCAGCTTTGCTTCACCATGTTCCTCTCCAGGGATGTTTCTGCCTTGGATCCAGAATGCTATGGACTGAATCCCCTGAAACAGTCAGTGAACCTCATGTCCTTTTAAGATGGCAGGTAGTTTATCCTAGCAGTGAGAAAGGTGACTAATACAATTCTTTAGGGAATAGTGATAAGAGAAAAATAAGTCTTTACATGTTTAGGACAGATGCAGGGTTTTTTTGTGAGTATGTATTTCAGTCCATGATTGGTTGATCTGCAGATGTGCAGTCTTTGGGTAGAGAAGGGCAACTATTATATAATGACATCATGTTACTAGAAGAACCTGGATTTGAAGATTGTAAGACTTTGACTTTAAATTATTTCTGCTTCTTGCAAACAGTGTGCAGACTGACAAGTCAGTTAATTTCACTGAATGTACCTTTTTTGGAAGAATTAAGTAAGATAATATATATTAATAATCTCTACCCAGTAGTGTTCAACATAAATACATGGTGGTGTGGGGACTACGTCAGAAATCCAATTATCGTAGTACTGAGAGTAGCTGAATTTAGGAGATGGGATATTGAGAATATTAAGTATATTTAAGAAAGCATATGGTATATTCGAATGGGTGCTTTTTATAGGAGAGAGAGAGAGAAGTTCTTCAAATCTAATTGGTAAGGTTTAGGCCCCCAGGGAAGGGCTCATATCTGTGAATAGAAGTTAGACCTTATTTTGAGGAAATAGAAAAAGTATATTAGTAAGAAAGTCTCCTTGAGCAAAGGTAAAGGTGCACAGAATGTTCCTGAGGTTTCTCAGGTAGTGAGTTAACTGAAAGGTTCTTTAAAGAACTACAGTGACAGCTTGAGGAGGTCTCAGATTGCTCAAAGTAGGAGTAGGAAACTTAAAGGTCTTTGAAGTGATAAAAAGTGATTATACGAAAACTGTTGAGGTAACTCAAAAAGGTAGAAATTAGAAACTCTCTAATAAGGCCGTATGCCATACTAGTATAAGAGTTTCATAAGAAAAGTAAGTTTGAATTCTAGTGGAGCAAGTTAAAAACCACATGGCCTTGGATAACTTAAAGTATTACTGAACTTACTGCATTTCCTTACCACAATCAGAAATGTGGACCCTCATGTGTATTGTAGACTTATAGCAAATGTTAAATTGTGTAATATTGAAAACATTCTTTGAAAAGGACTATATAAAAATGGAATGACAGGATGGTGAAAATTCTGACATGAGTAACAGAAATTGATTAAAAGGTTTAGAGAGCACTTGAAATATTTAACTAAGAGGGGCAAAAGAGAAAACATTATTGAAGAGCTGTTCAAGTGTTTTTTCTTGGAAAAGTCTTACTTCAGTCTTCCATTGAACTATACATTTTCTGAATTGCTGTGGAACTTACTTCATGTAGACAGTCACTTAATATGACATACTCTTTTGTAGTTCTTCACCCCCTTACATCTAATTACCATGAACGTTTTTTTGTAGTGATCACACAGGAAGTACAGCATTAAAGTTAGCAGAGAAAATGCCACATCAGCTTTCAGAAACAGTTTTAGAGGATGGTGCCTCTAAGTGTGAAAACTGAAGTCCTGTGAGAGAGAATATGAAAAAACTGTTCTAAGTGGAGTAAGAACTGAATAAATAGAGTGACTTTTGTTCTGTTGGAATAAGGGGATATTACCTCTGATACAATCTCTTTGATTCATCTTGATTTTTTATGGAAGGAGTTTAATTTTATTTCTCCAGATACAGTTTTGTTATAAAGAAATAAAAGAGATATAAATGTGTTTCTAGCTTAAAACAGAAGTGGATTTCTGCTCCTCTGAAACTGACTTTAAGAATGCAGCAGTTCTTGTTTCCTGATTTTAAAAATAAGAATGCAAATCTGATCTTCATTACAGAGTGGCTTAATTCATTGCATTTATTTTGCTCAAAATTTATTGAAGTATTTTGTTTTGTGTGGCAACTATAAAGAATAACTCCTTGCTTTTTTTTTTTTTTTTTAGCTATTAAAATTCAACTATACTTTTCTGAAGTTGGATCCTGTCTCTTGGTTGGACTGTCAGCCTGTTCTTAAAGCACAGCTTTTATATTTATAAAGCATATCTTTTGTTACATATATGATTTAAGAGTACAAACTGTGGAGCCAGGCTTGCTATCTAGCTTTGAATTCTGGTTCTGCCACCTGCCAGTTGAGCATTCTTGGACCAAGTACCTACCTCTCTAGAAAAAGAACTTATCTTACATCTTTATTATTATTATTATTATTTTAAAAAGAAAAAATAACAGAATTTCAGAACACAATAATTAGAGGATAGTGCTGGGGATATAGCTCAGTGGCACAAATGCCTGTTGCAAGTGTGAGATCGTGAGTTTGATCCTCAGTACCAAAAAAAGAAAAGGAAAAAAGAAAGAAAAAATAATTAGAAGGTAGCAATGGTTAATATATCACATTTTTTTATCTTTAAATTATCTCAGAGTACAAGTATCTCAGAGTACAAGATATCTGCATTTGATTGTCCAAACAATATTAGCACAACCTTTTCAATGAAGTACAAAAAAATTAGTTTTAACTATTATATAATTATATATATATATATATATATATATATATATATAAAATTTCAGCTTCTCACACTAGGGAGACAACACAGTGTTTACATAGGCAAGTCTGATTTTACTTATGAGTATGGTCTCTAGTTGCAGCCATTTACCTATAAATGTCTCAAGTTTCTCCATTGTGGCTAATATTCCATTGCATAAAATACCACATCTTTTTTATCCATTGTTTGGTTGATGGACATTTAGGTTGTTTCCAAGATCTAGCTGTTGTAAATTGTGCTGCTGTAAACATGGGAGCACATATATTGCTGTGGTACAGTGCTTTTTAATTATTAAGGGAAGATAGCCAGAAAGGGGCTAGCTGAGTGAAATGGAATCTCCAATCCTGATTTCTTGAGGAATCTACACACTGATTTCCAAAGTGGTTGCACCAGTCTGCACTCCCACCAACAGTGGAAAACAAGGAAAAAAGGATGATAGCCTTTTCATTAGAGTATGTCAAGCAAAACACAATTATTGAGTATGACACAGCACGATTCTTTTTCTTTCTTTTTTTTTTTTTACCAGGGATGAAACTCACGACTTTGCGCTTGCCAGGTAGGTGCTTATGCCACTGAGCTAAATCCCAGGCCCACGATTGTTTTTCATTTTCCTGTTTTAATAACAGTGTAGCAGAAGCTATGCTGTGATATCAAAGACCTCAGTAGATTACTTCACAAAGTTCCTCAGTTCACCCTAGAGAGATGGAGACAGAGGGTGAAAGTGGTGTCAATGGAAGGACGTACTACTGTGATTTAGAAAGCCAACAAGAAAATTAATAAACTTTTCTCTCTTCTTTAATGTATCCCAGTTAACAAAGTAGATATAAACTGCAAGAGGAGAAAGCACTAAGAAATGAAATATTATTTACAAAGCTGAAGAACTTTATTCTGAGACAGACAAGGAAGCATTTTAAGCAGGTGAAGAGCAATCAAATTTGTGTTTGTTTTTTTTTTTAAGTCAGTTTAGTGGCAACCTGGCAAATAGTCTGGAGGAGTGTAACACCGGAGACAGACATATCATATGGTGCCTGATATAAGCGTAGAACCTGATTGTTCAACAGAAGAGCAGCAGAAGAGTGAAAAGGAAACATGCAACTGAACTGACAGAACTTAGTGACAGAGTAGTTACAAGGAGCATGAAAGGGAAGAGACAATAATGTTTACCTGTGAGAATTACATTATTTTTCAAGAGAAGGAACATAGGAGGAAAGAGAATAAATACCTCCCTGAGTATGCTGAGTTTGAGATATTTAAGCTGTATACTTATATTTTACTTCTTTATTTCAGAATTTTCTAAACCAAAATAAGAAGATAATAAAAATTGATGGTAGTCCCAGAAGGGTGACATTACTTACTTGACTTGTAATATGTGTGCACCCCTACCACTCACATGTACACATTTAATAAGAAAAAATCATTTCAGAAAAATAAGAAAAAAGCTCAATTTGTAAATAAGATGTTTATCTTAAGAATATGTACCATCACTTAATTTAGATCCCTTCAAAGAGAGATTATAGTTCTTAACAATGTACTGAATCTTCAATTTCAATCTATTTTTTTGTAAAAATGGTCAAATAGTGCAAAAAAAAATTACTGGCATACAAATACTTTTAGGGCTGCATTTATTATATCAGTTATTTGCACAATAGAATATCGATTAAATTATGAACACACATGTTAGTGGCAACTACAGCAACAATGATTTGATGCTTTGCAACAAACTATACATTAGTAGTGACCAGAAGCCCCACCTCTGAGCACATGATAGTTTTGGGGTCATTCTTTATCTGAATCATAGCATTATATGATTGTACATGCCAAAATGCTTGTATCTATAATATGGCTGAAAGAATGAGAAGAGAATTATATATTAAATTATAGCATCTGATACATCTTGTGGTTGGCAATACAGTGTTACCAATCTTTTTCTTTTCTTTTCTTTAATATTAAGAATTGAACTCAGGACCTTGCACTTGCCAGGCAGGTGCTATGCTGCTGAACTATGTCTCAGGCCCAATATTACCAATATCGAGGGTCCCCCAAAACACTCAGACTGTTGATTTATAGAACTGAGCATATAGATTTATTATGTCAAAGGGATACAAAGCAAAATCTGCAAAGGATAAAACTGTAATGAATAAAATCTGCAAGAAACCAAGTGCAAGATTAATCCTCTGCCATTGGAGTCCCTTAGGAATGCTTACTTTCTCAGCAGAGAGTTGTGGCAGAACATGTGAAGTGGCTGCCAGGAAAGCTCATTAGGTACTCTGTCTGGTTTTCTTCAGGGCTGGCTAACTAAGCATCTTCTGCCTAGCTGTGCCAGACTCCCAAAAGACAAGGTGTTCAGCATAAATCACCCAGTTTATATAAACAGTTTAGACACATTAAATCACTCTCATTGTTTTCAGAACATTTTATATTAGTGCAGGGAACTGTTAACCAGATAATAACCAAGGACCTTCCTTGCAGTTAGGCTTTTCTAAAGGTGGCAGTCTCATTCTTATTTAAATTATTGATGCATATTGCCTTTTGAGGTAACATATCCTGTGAAGTTTCATGCAAAAGATACTAACCTTTGCTTTGTCCTTTTTTGGTGCCATTTGTGCCATTTGTGCATTAAGCAAGGCAAAACTGAGGGGAAAAACAGTTTCTGAAATACCCTGAACAGCAGCAAAGAGAGGAGAAATAACATACATTTCAGTTGATCAATTTTTGAGAATGATGGGAAACAGCAATCAGAAAAGTAAGCATCTGTTGTCAGCCCCTGCTCACCTGCAGGTGTTTTTCCTTCCTTTATCAGAGATACTGTTTGCTTTGAAATGGGCTGAGGTGTTTCATGCGCACAAAATGGATGTCTCTATCTCTTTAGATATCAAATCACAGTCTTATGAGTTACATAAATCACTGAAAATCTTCCTGCTCCACACACTGAAGATTGTTTCTATGTACCAGGCAATGGAGTTAGAGCTGAGGCTATGTCTGCACATGCTATGCTTCTGCATTTTATCCCTAAAAATTGGTAAGAAATTGTGCTGTGAATTATAGAAGCAAGTTTCTGTGATGCATTGCAGGCAATGATATGTGATTGGATGTCTATGAGAATATGATTTTTCTGTTTTGGAATGACTCAAAAAATTTAAATGACTTTTTCCCACTTCACAAATAATTCAATTTTTGTTTCAATTTGTATTTTTAAAACTAGGTATATTTGATTTGTAGGCTGGCAGAGTATAAGACTGAATAATACAAAATGCTACCATGAGTAATTTTCTCAAAAAAGGAATTACTGAAGGGAAAAAATATGATTAACTTGTAGTTAGTTGAAGTATGGCTGTTAGTTTGTGGTTTTATTCTCAGTAAATTTCAGTTTTTCTTTTCTGTGTACTAGTATATACAATTATAGTGCCCCTTCCAAAGAAAAGTTGATGAGGTATAAATGTTTTCTTTCAGTAAAATCTTTTCTAAAGTCAAATGAATTTTGAGCTATCTACTGGTTGGTTGGGTTTTTAACCCCAAAGGTGCTGAGAATTAAACCCAGACCTTCATACATAGTAGACTACCACTGAGCTATATCCCTAGTCCTGGTTCATAATTTTTAGTAAATGAAGTGTTTATACACTTGTTTAAAAGATTAAGCATTGGCTATTGTGATCTATAAAAGATAGATTTATCAGATTGTTTAGAGCATCTATTCCATTTAAGTTAACATTGACTTAATCACTTAAATTTGAGTTACATTGACTTAATCACTTGAAGATACACGTAGAGAAATCTTATTGTCACCTGTGTCCCACTCTTAAGGATATCTGGACATACTGTAGTTTGTGTCTAGTCCCCTATCCATGAACATATGTTAGTTCCACTTGTTTTTTTTGTTTTTGTTTTTTTGTTTCTGTTTTTGTTTTTGTTTTTTCACTAAAAAGCAGTATTGCTGTGAGCAGACTTACATGTTATTTCACATATATGCAATTATAGAAAAATTCTCAGGGTAGTTGAATCTAGTATGTTAAATAATTGACTTGTGTAAATACTTTTTTTCCCCTTTTTGGGGGGGATGTTAGAACGGGAAATTGAATCCAGTGCCTCCCACATACTAGGCAGATGCTATACCACTCAGCTATGTCCTCAGCACTGATTTTTGTACATCTTGTAGTAGTAACATTTCAGAAATCTTCCCAACAACATGTAAGAAAATCGCTTGCCTTTGTGATGCAATGTTTGGGAAACTTTCTAAACCCCTATAGATGAAGGAAATTAAAGCAGAATTTTCCATAGTCACTTAACTGGTGTGACTCTGGTGGTTAAGCTTGACTATATCAACTTGATTGGCTTGGGAACCAATGAGATATTAGTAAAGCACTAATTTACTTCTGGGTGTATCTGGGCAGGTCATGGAGGCCTGATGTTTATTGGGTAATCTTTGGTCCCTGGACCTTTTTTCTCTGGCACTATTCCTGTTCTCTGCTTCCTGACCACCATGAACTGAGTGTCTCTGCTCGGCCACACCCTTCTGCCATGATATTTCTGCCTTGCAGCCAACTAACCATTTACTGAATCCTTTCAAACTGTGAGCCAAATTAAAACTTTTTTTAAGTGTGGGTAATGGGCATTGTGTCTCAGCCACAGGAAAGCTATTTAATAAAGACTGGGTCAAAGACTTAGTTCAAATTCAAGACTTAGTGTTCTTTTCAATAGATTGTAGTGAATTTGCTATCTCTAAGACATGTTGATAAAATGTGAAAGTTGTAAAGTATTAGAGGAGACCTTCCTTGTTTTGTTAGTATCTGTAAACTTCTGTATCTGTATTATCTGAGTTTTGTGTTCCACAATGAAAGGATTAACATAGGATTGTTTCCTGTGTTCCCATTTGGTTTGTAAAATGGAAATGGGATATGTGAGTTCATAGTTTCAGTCTCTAGTCCATTTATGTATTCTGGTCCTGGGCTTGGAAGTTTTGACTTTTCTGTGTGGAGACTGTCAGCTTCATATGAGTATCATTTGATCTAGTGAGTCAGTCCTTCAACTTCATTTTTATTTTGTCTTTTAGCTGTTCAGCATCAAAAGATAAAAAATAAATGCTGCTGGGCATCGTGGCGCATATCTGTGATCTCAGCACTCAAAAGGCTGAGGCAGGAGGATTGCCACAAATTCAAGGCCAGCTTGTGCTACATAGTGATTCAAGGCCAGTCTGAACTACATAGTGAGACCCTGTCTCAGAAAACAAAAAGGAATAAATGCTATGTGTAGTTGAGGATGCTCTCAAAAAATAGCTCACTTTACTACTTTCTATAAGATGCCACATTTTGTGATGTACAAGTTTTCTGTTTGTTTTACAGTGGAAGATTGATGATAAGCCTGTAAAAATTGACAAATGGGATGGATCTGCTGTGAAAAACTCTTTGGATGATTCTGCCAAAAAGGTACTTTCTTAGGGGCTTTGGGTTTAGCTCAGCAGCATAAGTGCCTGCTTGGAAAGCGCGAAATTATGAGTTAGATCCCTGGTACCAAAAAAAAGGGTACTTTCTTGAGGAGTGGTCCATGACAGATTATCTTCCTGGGGATTTTTCTCTTCTGTTACTGTACTTGGAATGATTTTGGCCAAACAACAATTTCTAAAATTCTCTCAGAGTAAGTAAAGGGAAATGTGTTTCAACATAGGCTACCTTAAGAAAATTGAAATTAAGTAGCCTAGAGCACAAAAAAATTTAATAGGATACTTAACCATAATTAGTCATCTCTTCATTTAAAAAAGGAAAAGGAAAGTTTTAGCTGTATCCTATGGGGAAAATTGAGAATTTAAAAAAAAAAATTTTTCATGTAAGGAGTTGATTAAATATTTCTCTAAACTCCCTTATTAACAGCTTGAGTGTTTGCTTGGAATCTTAAAATACCAACTGGAGAGAAATATTTGTCCACTTACATAATTCTTAACCTAACTTTCTATCATGAAATCAAGGATACAAGGAGGTATAAGAAGAAAGCATTCCTCTTAGCTTGATTCCTTGTTGTTCTTTCTAGGTACTTCTGGAAAAGTACAAATACGTGGAGAATTTTGGACTAATTGACGGTCGCCTCACCATCTGTACCATCTCCTGTTTCTTTGCTATAGTGGCTTTAATTTGGGATTATATACACCCCTTTCCGGAGTCTAAGCCAGTTTTGGCTTTGTGTGTCGTATCATATCCTTTATGCTTTGATTTTCTTACACTGTTTTGAAATCTCTGCTGATAACCTCTCCCCACAAAAACTTTCGTTTCTAAGGCCTGTTGCAATTAGAATTTAACATTACCTGCTGTAGGCATCTAAATTCATGAAGTGCCATTGATATTTTAGGTTGAATTTTTTCTTAATCTGTAAATCACTTTAGTTATTACAGAGGTTGTTATAATATGAGCACTTAATAACAAAACCTAGTATATTGAGACTTGACCCTTCTCACTTTTAGCCCAGAATTTTTCCCATTTGACCAGTTTGCTTGAAGCCATTCATTACAGGATTTAGAAAAGCATTGGATTTTGAAGATTCAGATCTGTGTCAAACTTCCTTGAGGCTAAGGAGCTGGACTCAAGATACTGAGTATAAGTTGTGAGTGTGGCTTATGTTGTAATAAAATCAAGAAACTTTTCTGGAGCTGTAGAACATGAGTTTCAAATCCAAGATGTTTGTGACCTTGTGCCAAGTTTTTTGAGACTCAGAATGTAAATACGGTTAATATTCAGAATTATCATAAAGACTAAATGAGATATTTTATAATGAATTTGGTATGTAATACAAACAGTTCCCAGTATAAAATGTTTCAACTTAAGATTTTGCATCTTTATGATGGTATGAAAGTGTTCTTCATTTCTAGTATTCAATAAATTACGTGAGATATTCAGTACAGTATTATAAAATATGCCTTCTATTAGGTGATACTGCCCAGCTGAACACTAATGTACGTATTCTGACACAGTCCGGTTTGGCTAGACTAAGCTGTGGTGTTTGCTTGGTTAGGCATATTAATGAATTCCCATTAAGTATGTAATCCCATTGCAAGTTGAGAATGTCCTCTTCTTTTTATGTAGAATTACATAATGTAGAATTATGATTGTCATTTAACCAAGCTTAGTTATTTATCAAAAGGTATTATTTATGAAAATACAAAGAATTTACATTATTCTTATTACAAAAAATAAGGAACTTTTTTTGTTACTAGTTCATTTGTGTGTACTGTATACTTAGTCTATCTGTATATTCTGCTGTACACTTAATTTTTAATTTAAGAAATGTAATGGATATCTTTCTATATTAGTACATACATCTCTACCCCATTTGTGATGGTTACATCTTGCTAGTGAATGTCTGCCATGTGCCAACACTGATAAGAGCTGTTTAAAACAAACCATTAAACAATGTAGCCATAAGAAATTCTCCCTTTAAAGGCAATTAGCAAGCCATCTAATAAAGCAGATCTGATCAACAATAGTACAGATTGATACCAAATCATAGTCCCCAGAATTGACACCAAGTGATCTTTGACTCCTTTCAGCTACCACATTAATCTATGCAGTCACAATTTTCACTGTAAGGTAATTCAAAAGGAATACGCCATAGATTTTGGAGATGGTTCCCAAGGAAATTCAGAGATTGAACTATGACAGTAGCATTGTCACAAAGGTATGGTCTCCCAAGAGAACTGCTTTGATATTATTTTGGTTGTATTTGTTTAAAACAAAGCAAGATCTCATAATCATGTCAGTTTTACATATAATAGTAGTGATTGCCATTATAAATGCCTTCTTTGTGCTAGACACTGTATGTGAGCCTCATAACAACTCTAAAATATCCATATTACCCTCTTTAGAGATGAGGATACTTGAGGAAGAAAGTAACCTGTCCCAGTTACAGTGATTAAAGGCCAAGACTTGAATCTCAAGGACTTAACTCATTCTAAAGTCCATGTGGTTTGTACTATACTTTCCTGTCTCTGTGGTTTATAAAATTTAAATGGCATAGTATACATAAAACTCCCAAGTCTGTTTCTGGCTCAGATATGGTAATTAGAACCATCAAAAACTGAATGTAATGAATCTGTACTAATATAGGAAGTAATTAATCATATAATAAACTATTTTAAAGTCAGTTTTCTGCCAGGAGTTTAGCTCAGCAGCGTAAGTACCCGCCTGGCAAGTGTGAGGTTGTGAGTTCAATCCCCGGTAAAAAAAAAAAGTCAGTTTTCTTCTAATGACCTGTGAAATTGGTTGCATGTGGTCAGATCCACTGTGATTATTGTGTTTTTTTTTTTAATGAGAAATTATCACAAATTATAACAAAAATTTGAAAAAATAGTAATAAGATCTTTTATCTGTTGTCCTTGAACATAAAAGATGAAAGGTTTGTGCCCTTTTTTCTTCATTTCAGAGATGTTTGAAGATTTAACCAAAGACACCCTTGTTTCTCTTGGTATATATGCATAAAGATGAAAGTGAAATAGATAAATTTTTGTTACAGAGATCCCTTCCTAGTTCTCCTCCTGGTTTACATTTATAATTGTAATCTCAAGAAACAGTTATTGGAATTTTTAATTCTGGTCTATCAGTGCAAACCATGGTGAGAATAAAGACACCAAGGCATATTTATAGTTGTGGGGAGCCAAGAGGGTCCGAAGTCGCTAGGGTGATGGTTAAACCAGAACAAAGGCCTCAACCCACGGCCAAACCTGGGCTTTATTTATTTATGAAGAAGGGAGCAGCTCAAGGATGAGTGACTATGAGAATGGTGGGAAGTGTGTGAGTGCTGTGAGCTGGGCTAGGTAGGAGCCCTGAAAGCACCTCTACAATATGTAGAAAGAGTAATTTGCATTACATAGTTAAAGGTAGTATCTAATGTCTTGGGGTAGGTGCTTCAGCTCTGATAGGTAGTCTTTTATGCCCTGGGAAGTCATAGCCTCTCATCTCGAGGCTCCACACTGGCTTTCCCTCCTACCCAGCTTACACGTTTTTGGGAGCTGTGGGGGCAGAGGTGGCGTAACACTTGACTTGTCCCCTTGCTTCAAAGACTACATCCACTCCTCAGCTAGACTGATTTGCTTTACTTAAAGCCAACTGAAGGGTTAAGTAAAGGCCTGGCCAGCTCTGTACTTATCAATACATGGAAATAGGGCCAGGTTTAGCCAAAATGGAGGTATTGCCCTTCTTCTAAGGAGAGTGGTCCAGGTGGTCCTCCACGTTTGTAGTAGTAGAAAACTGACTTTTTTTTTTTTTTAGCACTGTCGTGAAAGTTTTCTTGCCTCTTACTTGTCAGTTTGGTCTATTTTTGCATGTTTGTGTGTTCACCTTAACTTTATTTGAACCTATTTTGTGATGATGGGGATTCTGACCATTTATACCTCATATAAGGAGAAGAGCATCTTTCTTGTGGCTCACAGGAAAGATCCTACAGGCATGGATCCTGATGATATTTGGCAACTGTCCTCCAGTCTCAAAAGGTAATAATTATTCTCTCAGATTCTTAAATCCTGGTGTTGATTTGCCTGGGGGATTTTTATTATTAATAGCAGACTGCTTAGTGCATATTCTGTGCAGATCACAGTGTTAGTCATGTAAAATAAAGAAAAGGAGAATTATTTAGAAGGTTTATCCTAGTGCTGGAGTTAAGAGATTACGTTATCACAGAAATGCTCTGAAGAAAAACATTGGGAGAAAGTTGTACTTTGGTAGAAAAATGAAGAATGACTTTCTTATTCCTTGTGGCCAGTTAAGGTGTAAAATCAGTTATCTTTGAAGAACCCCTCTTTAGCTTCAGTGTCTTCTTTGATCCTGACTGCACTTACAGTGTGGTCAAGAAAAAGCACAATCCAGAGTCCCTTTCTGATTGATAGTGGAAATAATTCTTGCAGCTGACCCAAAATTTTTCATAGGTGCCTAGGACTAGGTTTATGTTCCAACCCAGTCTGTGCCTAGGTATATGACTTTCGGTGTATCTTACAAATTATCTGAATTTTAAGGGACTGGGGAAATAGCTCAGTAGCAGAGTGCACTTGCCTAGCATAGTTGGGGCCCTGGATTCAACTCCAGTTGCACCAAAAATCAACAACAAAGAAGACTCCTCAAAGTTATTGGGAACATGAGATACAGGTACAATGTAGCAAACATCTGCAGAGCATTTACTATATATTGGGTATTATGCTGAATATATTATCTCATTTAAACATTTAGCATACTATTTTATAGATAAGAACATTAGGCCCAAAATGTTGAATTCTTATACTACCAAACAGCTCAGCAGTAGTAGAGTAAGAATTCCAGTCCAAATTTGAGCCCAGAATTCGTACTCTTACTGAGAATACCAGGTATGCTTCCTAGCATGTAATAGGTTCTCGATCATTATTCTTGTGTATGAAAGTAACTACTACAACATCAGCATCTTCCTGTGCTTTATTCTGTTCACATTGCCCTCTTTCTGTTCTTCAAGTATTCCACATATATTTCTGCATCCAGGCTTTTGCACTTGTTTCTTCTGCCCTGAAAACTTACTCTCTTACTTGATTAAAGGCTGTGTTTTTTTTGAGACAGTCTCTCACTGTGTAGTTAAGGCTAGTCTTGAACTCCCTATGGAACCTGGGTTGGTCTCAAACTTGTAGCAGTCCTCTTGTCCCAGCCTCTCAAGTGCTGGGATTACAGGTGTGTGCCAATATGCCCAGTTGGCCATTGCTGTATATCTAAAACTACCTGACACACAAAGAGTGGACTTCAGTAAAATTTGAGCTATGAGTAACTTTCTCAAATCTATCAGATCGTAACTCCTGAAATGTCCTGCCTTTGAAGCAATATAACTGCCAATATAACTGCCCTCAGAAATCCAAAAATTACTGTGATGACAATTAGTAGTGCTCAGAGGTTAAGAAAATTTCTTGAGGTGTCAAAAGTAATTCAGGGACCCCCCCACTACTAATTATCTAAGTTCAAAGTTATTCCCTAGATCAACGATTTATTAAAGGGCTGTGAGTTTTTGAGTAGTAATTAATGGTCAAAAACCATTCTAACCAGGATAGTAATTTTAAAAGTAAATAGAAGCTTTCCCATTTTAAACATGCTGAACTAGCAGCTCAAGGAACTGCTTTGTCTAAAGATAAGACTTGCACAGTAATCCCCTGAATATGCCCTCATAAATGGTGATAGAAACATGTGCTGAGAGAATGTCACCCTACCAGAAGTTAGGGTAATTAAATGAGTGGAAAATAGTAAAGGCAGTTAAGATACCCTAGGATGTCATTAATAGTGTAACAGTAGTCCTAAAGGCTAGAATCATGGATCTGCAGACCCACATTTATTCTTTAGAATATTTCTATTGATGAATTATTAATTTTAATTTTATAAATTATACTAAAAATGGGTACTTAGCAGGAAAAAAATCACAGAAACAAAGTATTGAATTTTTAATGTTTATTGAGTGTTTATTAAAGCATCAAAATTTTCAATATCTGTTTTTTGGTGTACAAAGTTTAAAAAAGAACAGCACAAATAAATTCTCATGTGAACTACAATAAAAATACCAATAGCACTTTATAAAACAATCTTTATTTTAGTTATAGCTAAGGCAGTCTGCACACATGGCAACAGCGTGTTCCATATATATGTGTAGTTTAGATTGACAGCAAATATGTTTTGCTTTCCTGGCCTTTTTGTAGGACATACTTCATTTCTCAGTGGTCTTGCTGTTTTGTCAGGAGATTCTTATTATATTATACAATATGTAGTTAATAGGAACATAAAATATTTATTATAAAGTATTACAAATTTTATTATATTCTTAATATTTATTATGTGTTTAGAATAAACATCAACATTTTCACATCGGCTGTGTACTTGCTTACTAAACCTAAAAAATAACATCAGAAATAAAAACCTGTGTGAACTACAGTGTAAATACAAACTTAAGTCTACTACAGAAATAATCTTTGCCTCAACTGTCACATCCAAGGCATATTGCTTACACTAATAGCATATATATGTTGTTTTCCTGTCCTTTCATATATGAACTACATCAAAAACATCAATAAAACTCTACCACAAAAATAAGCTTTGCCTCAGCTGTTACATCCAAGGCAGTCATCACACATGACAGCTACACAGCTGCATGTTCCATGTACACGTCTTGCTTACACTGACAGCACATTGTTCCTTTCCTATGTGGCAGGCCATTCTCCTATACTCTCTTGCCTTCCTGTTTTGTCAGAGCATCCTACTATGTTGTACAATGTGCAGGATCATAAAATACCAATAAAATACAATAATCAAATATGTAATGAGCGCTTAGAATAGATATCAGCATTTTCACATCAGCTGTTTATAAAACCTAAAAGATAGCATCAGAAATAAAAACCTGTGTGAACTTCAGTGTAAATACAAACTCAAGTCTGCTATAGCAATAACCGCTTCAGCTTTCACATCCAATGCATATTGCTTACACTAATAGCATGTATGTTTTTGTTTTCCTGTCCTTTCTTGTAGGGCACAATTGACATCTTTTTTGTTTTCCTGCCTGTGTTTCTCACCTGTCAGCTCACCAGTGTGCTCCACAATTTTTTTCATAGTTCCTGGGCAGAAATATTTTGTTTTTCCTCTGCTATAAATGATCTCTTATGAGTTCCAGTCCCAGTCCTCTTAGGAAAATTTCTCCATGATATTATTCATTTGTTATGTTCTTTATAAACTATCAAACTATTTGTGCCACACACATTTAGGATCAAGTACAACACAACTGTTGGCCAGTGCTTTGTGTTTTAAAAGACATATAGTCACTGCATAACTCATCAACAATATCTACTCCATCTTTGGATTTGTTGTAAAAAATTTCAATCGCAAGCTTCCATTTTGTCAAGGTTTCCTGTCAATATTTCCATCCTTGTGAAATATTGATATCACCATTGCCAGATTATTTTTTCTTTGCAATATATGACACAAGTGTACATCTTTCTGAAATCCAAAGATTGTACCATACAATTCTGTTTTGAAATTGCAGCATTTCATTTGGAATTTCTGCTTTGTTCCTGATTAGAGTTCCCGTACTAATCAATTTGTGCTTGTTAGCAAATGTAACATCTGTTAGGAACTGGTAAACCAGTTGTCATCTGTCAGATTCCAATTAGTTTGAGAGATGGGAGCAAGAAGTCTGTTCATAACATCATTCAGTTTGTTACTATATGAATAAGGACCTGATGGCTGAGTTCCAGGATAAATGTCAATTGAAAGCATAATAAATCTTTGTATCTACAAGGACATAAATTTTTATGCCATATTTTGACCCATTGCTTTTCCATAAGTCTTTTACATACCTGTGATCACCATGAGAAATGCATGCTAAGTACAGCTTTCAATGCAGCTAGTGAGGTATGGTAACAAATACATTTTTAATATGGCTGTTAGTGCATATTTTTACTTGCATTTCAGTCTTTGTGTATTTTACAGCATCTTGTAACATTTTTGTCTGTTACAATTTCCAACATTCAGTGGCAGTGCTGGCATTCTATCAGTTTCACCCCTGTCAAGACTCACTATATTTTAGGACCTAGTTCTAACATTGGATTGTTCCATTTGGTTGCATGGCTATTGTGCAACATTTTAGCTAGTCAAATAATGTACTCACATTGCTATTTTTGTCATCTGAATTTGAGGTCTGCATTCCCTGAGTCTGTATTGGTTACTTCACTGTCACAGGAACTTTGGCTTACATGGGCATTGTCAAAGTCATGGTCATCATCACCATACACCCATACCACTCTTCTGTTATGAAAACATGTATTTTACCACAGCGGATCATCTTCATCATCCATGCACAAGTAACCTGATGATTCACCTTTGACCTCAGAACTTGCAAATCTGGTTTTTCATGTATACTTGTACTGAATTGGGCTACTTCTATCAGAAAAAATCAAAAGAAAACTTTTTTTAACAAGTCCTAGAATGGTGATGCTCAGGTAAACATATGCAAAATCAGATAGAGCATAATGTGGGTAAAAATCCTGTTTTGCAACTTTTGCACATGTGCACATACCTTGCTGTTCATCATACCAAATGGATAAATACCTGTGTCTTTTAGGCAAAGGTACCAAGATACACATGTGGCTACTATTATGCTAAAGTACAGTTTACAGGAGAAAAGGAGTGGGCCCATTGGGCCCAATGTTATGCTCCTTTGGGAATCCCTGGAGTTCATGTAATAAAGCTATGGGTATTGGGTTGGGGATCTGATTGTTTACAAAAATTAAGGGCTACCACAGCCTAGAATTGGAGGCTCCTCCTTAAAATCAATGGCTCTTCATTCATAAAATTGTGATTGCCTGTTAAGTGCCAACCTAAGATTAGAAATTCTTACTCTCAAGAACCCCCATAGTCTGGTGAAGAGCACATACACAAAATAGCATTTCAATATTTCATTGATAGCATGTGAGTCTATCAGTAGACCTGGCATTTAATAGGTATCAAGTGTTTGATTTGAATATTGATTGATGGTGCTGTGGAAGACAAAAGAGACACATGTGGCCCAGATTGGGAGGACATTCCCAGAAAAAATATATGCAAACTTAACAAACTAGTCAGGTACGATAGGAAAAAAGAAGCTACCAGAAAGATTCTTCTAGCATGAGATAAGCTGTTTATATGGCTTATCAGTCTGTGACAAAGTAAGAGGGATATGCTGTAATTGAAAAAAAGTATGTCAGCACTTAAGAATCAAAATTGTATCTCAGGCAGAATCCTGGGAGGTTTTTGTTTTGTTTTAAAATTTGCGTTCCTTATATCCTCAGTGCCCAGCTTATCCCAGTCCTTTGGAAATGCTTAGTGCTGCATTGTTACTGGCTGAATCTCTGTTTGGTTTTTGATTTGCTGTCTTTGCCCTGATGCATAGGTTTGATGACAAATACACCCTGAAGCTGACTTTCATCAGTGGGAGAACAAAGCAGCAGCGGGAAGCCGAGTTCACCAAGTCCATTGCTAAATTCTTTGACCATAGTGGGACATTGGTCATGGATGCATATGAACCTGAAATATCCAGGCTCCATGACAGCCTTGCTACAGAAAGAAAAGCAAAATAGCTAATTCTAAAAGCAGCTCTTTCTGCTGGGTCACGCTTAATTACTGGGTGGGTAAGGTGAGAAAACAGAATTTAAACTGGATAAAGTAAAAATTGTTAAAAATGTCCCTGTTTTGTCTTGAAATTTTAGTCCATGCTGGATAAATAGAATTTTCTAGCACACGTATGTGGAGTTGTTCTGATATCTAGCTGTAGCTTCCTTTGTCTGCTGATTGTGTTGTTTTGATTCGCTTTTCTAGAAAGGCGTTTTTGCTGGAAGCTATCTAGAAATTTTCCTTCATACTTAGCACTACTTTACATACTATAGCTTTGTGTCATGCAACATTTGAAGACTCAATTTTTAAAACTTGTTAACCTGTTGCTAACTTTGTGTTAATTCCTGTTTCAACAACTGTTTCCCTAGAGAATTCAGGATACAACTCGTGTATGACAGCTTTCTGTTAACATCATTTTTGTGGGTGTGTATGTGTCTGACTTGGGGAAAATTTTTTAAAAAGCTTTTCAATTTGTTTAAAACAGATTTGCCTGTCACATTTTGTGCACTTAACCAATTAAAGAAACCAGTGGCATTTTTAATTTTGTATTGTCTATGTTTTCCATTAGTATATCCCTGTTGATTTGTTTGTGCCTTTTATTAACTACCATTTTCTAAAATTTTTTCAGTAAAAGGAAAGAAGATATAAAAAAATGAAATCAGTGTTGATGGAACAAATAGCAGCAGGTGTTAACAATTACACTATTACAACAGGTTTCTTTAGTTTCTAGGCTGCTTCACTGCTCAGAGGCTCCTAAGAACCTTAGCTAAGGACCTCATAATAACACTCAGTACTTTGTACTCCATACCTCACGTATACTGACTCAGTAATGCTCACAGCAACCCTAAGAGGTGGTGCTGTGATTACCCCCGTTCTACAGATGAGGAAGCTGTGACAACAAATGTTGAATAACCTGCTACATAGCTAATGCTAGAACAGGGATTTTAACTCCAGAGGCTACGTTCCTGCAGGCAACACAGTGGCACCTTTTCTTGTATTTCCCAGCCTGGTAAGAGAACTAGGCACTGATACAGATTGTGATCTTTAATAATATTGTCTTTCCAACCCAACAAAAGTGCAGTTCCAGCTGAGGCTAATACCTAAAACTATTCAGCTTATAAAAACCTTTCAGCTTATAAGAAATTACCTTTGCGGGCTGGGGATTTAGCTCGGTGGCTTGAATGCCTGCTTGGCAAGTGCAAGGTCGTGAGTTTGATTCCTGATACCAAAAAACAAAACAACAAAAATTACCCTTGCACCATTTTCCTATTGGACTGGGGAATGTTACCCTGTCTAGCATAAGCTGGTAGAAGATTGTCAACAGGACTGGAAATAGAAGCATTGTATTTTGTACTGTATCTTCATTCCTGTAATCCCTGTGTAGGTCATGAAGTTCTCCTGAGCTGCTTAGTTTCCTTTTAAAAAAAAATTTAAGGTGATAATTCTAATCCTATGAACTCAAAACTTTTGAGAGTGTGTAGTCAGAGAATTCTGTAGTAGAGGAGTTATTGTTAGACCTAAGTTTCAAGGTTAGAGACAATGAAAAACCCTCTCCATTATGACTGCTTGGAGTTTTTTGATATCTGCTGTACCTTTCTCTTTACATATACAAACTTTTTTTAAAATAAAAATTCCAATTTGCTGTATTTCCTGTAGTGTTTTTTTTCTTTCTTTTTTTGTTTTTAAAATGGTTCCACCATGTTGTCAGGCTGGTTGGTCTTGAATTCCTGCTCTGAAGTGATCCTCCTCAGCCCTCATCTGGGACTATTGGCATGCTTTATAAATTTGTAAAACATTTCTTAGGTACTTTCCCTGTCTGTATAGATAAAGTCATTTTGATAACTGCATAATATTCCATAGTATAAATATTTTTATTTCACCTTTTTCTTATAATAAATTGATAGATACTTTCCCCAAAATTTTCAGTATCCCAAGAGGGAGTGTGACTAGGAAAAAGGGGAAAAAATAGGTTCTCAAGAGAGTGACAAGTAAACTAGATTGATTCTAGCTTTATTGTAATGTATGTTCTTGGACAAATCTTTCTTTTCTAGGACAAAAATCTTTAGAGGTTTCAGAAGATACATCCTTTTGAGATTATGAAGACTCATGTCCCAGAAGTACCTATATATAAATATTCTTTATTATGAAGAACATGAGTGCCAAAATCTCTCATAATCCCACTTGGAGACTTTTTGGACTACATGAATCTCTTTTAAGGTTTTTCCCCTGACACCAAAAACCAGTTTAAATAGTTGAAAAAGTCAGTTACTTTACCAGCCCACCCACTTGCTGCATTTGGTATATCTGCCCTGTCCTTTGCACTGGTGATATGTGGAGAACAATTTCTTATCACCATTGCCTCCAGGCTTATTCTTCATGACTGGCATACTTGGATACTACAGAGTTCCTGAGTCTGACTCAGCACATGCATCTACAGTGGTCCAGAAGTGCTGGTATTAAATCCAACAGACTGCTCGACATCTCCCTTCTACCCCCACTGTCTACCATACCACAAAACTCATTGTTCTGTCAGCTTTTCTCTCTGCACAGTGTGAGCAAGGATTTGGCTCAACTGAGTTGCCACAACTGGAGTGTATAGACAAGACAGGTTTCTGGAGGAGGAGTCACCTCCCAAACCCTCAGACTAAAGCTAAGCAGAGAAAAATCATAATCCAGGAAAACTAGAAATCAGTGGCAAAGAAATCACAGAAATATTGCAAATATGGGAAAATTAAATCATACTCTTTTGAATAATCAGTGGGTCACAAAAAAGGTAGAAATTAGATCCTAGAGTGGCTTATTGGAGCCAGTACAATGTATGAGAACCTAGGGGAAACAATGAAAGCAGTGCCAAGAGGGAGGTTTATAGCTTTCAGTACCCTCAGAAAAACAGGAAGTCCAAATAAGTAACTTAATGATGCACTTCAAGGTCCTATTAAAAACAATCCAAATCCAAACCTGTATGAGTAAGGAAGTGAATAGAGCAGAACTGATAAAACCAGTATGATACTGGCTTTAAAAAAACAACAAAACCCTCTGCTTCAGTGGAACAGATTATAACATGCAGAAACAACTCCAAACACTCAACCACCTTATCTTTGACAAAGGAGCCAAACACCTTCACTGGGAGAAGCATAGCCTCCTTAATAGATGGTGCTGGAAAAACTGGCTTTCCACATGCCAAATATTAAAAATAGACATATATTTCACCATGCACGAAACTAAAATCAATGTGAGTCAAAGATCTAAATGTTAAAACAGAAACACTAAATCTGCTGGAAGAGAGAATAGGTAGATCTCTTGAAGACACTGGTGTAGGCAAAGACAACAAAACCCCAATCTCACAGGAAATATCACAAAGAACAACTGAAATTTCATCTTATTAAAAAGCTTTTAATGGTGAAAAGAGACTACCAACAGAGTGAAGAGACAACACAACAGTATGGGGAAAATTTTTTCCAGATGTTCAAAGGACTACTATACTATATATAAAGAATTTAAAAAAAAAGGGTACATTTAAAGACTCAAAATTCAAAAGACCCAAATTTAAAAGACCTAACATTTCTCAGATGAAGAAATGGAAACAGCAAATATATATATATATATATATATATATATATATATATATATATATATATATATAAAGTATATATATATATATATATAATTTAAATGTTCATCATCACTGGCTGTTTGAGAAAGATTTCCATCTCCCTTCAGAAAGAATGGCTATCATCAAGCAATCAACCAGTAACAAATACCAGAGGGGCTGTGGGGAAAAAAAACTTCTCCACTGTCAGTGCTGCAACCACTGTGTAAGCACTGTGGAAGTCACCATGGAGATGCCTCAAAAAACTGGGACTAGAGGTTCCATTTGACCTAACTATTCCCTTTCTTGACACCTTCCTGAAAGAATTGAAAGCACTGTGTCACGGCAGTATATGCACACTCGTGTTTATAGTGGCACAGTTTGTAATTGCTGAATCTTGAAAACAACCCAAATGCACATCAACTAATGAGTGGTCAAAGATGTGTTGTTTTTTTTTTTTATACATTGGAGTACTGCTCTGCCATAAACTAAGATAAACTTGAGACATTTTTAGGTAAATGGATGTACCTTGAGATCATACTCTTTTAAGTGAAATAAGTCTGACACACATGTTTAAACACCGCACTGTTTCTCTGGTGTGAAGAACTGAAAGTGTAAATAAGGGCCAGAATATATAATAGATATTTGGGGAGTGGGGAAAAAAATTCAAATGAGAAAGGGAACAGTGGGAGAGAAGGGGAAAGGAAAGAAGGGGCCAGGAAAAAAAAAAAACAGAAAAAATGGAAATAAAGCTTTTGCAAATAAGAAGGGGAAAAGGGATTGGAGGGAGGGAAGGGGGAATGGGAAAAAAAGAAGATATATCATGTACAAATTCTCTGTGGTGAATGTTATTAATATCTAAAATGTACCAATAAAGTTTTTTTTAAATTACAGAGAAAAAATATCAATACTAGGCTGAGTTTGGTCTGTAAACCTTTGCTGATCTGTAATATAGCAGGAATATATGAGAACATATAAAGACGTGTATCAGGATGTCTATTGCATTATTGCAGTTGGAAGACAAAGTCAAAGGCCTGATACAACGTAAACAGCCATCATTTGTAGAGTTTATTTTGTTTTGTTTTGTTTCGGTACAGGAGATCAAACTCACAACCACGCGCTTACAAGGCAGGTGCTTATGCCGCTGAGCTAAATCCCTGGCCCCCATCATTTGTTTAGAAGTGGAATGGGAAGGTAGAGAAATTGTGGCATGTTTGTTCTACAGATGTAATAAAAATGTTCAAGAGGACCAGTGAATTGTGGGCCTCCTGACTTGGACAAGTATATATATGATATTAAGTGCACAAAGTAATCTTCAGAATAATATAACCAATATGCACACCTGCGCACAGCATGGCTCTATGGGGCCCCACTGTCATGGAAGACACTTCTCCATCCCTTTGATGCTGAGCCCGGCTGTGTGACTTGCTTGACCATGGGATGTTAGCAAGTGTGAGCAAAGCCCGTCCCTGTGCTTGTGAAGTTTGTGTTTTGGTTTTGGCATTTTGGTGCTAAAGATTGAACACTGGGTTTTGTGCATGCATGCTAAGCCCAATTCTACCACTACAGCTTTGTCTCCAGTCCTGCCTTACATAGTTCCTCCTGGTTTCTGAACTCCCAGAGGCACCTTGAGAAGAACATGCCCTAAGTAGCCACTAGAGCAAGGAGAATAAGGAGCCTGAGAGGTAGACCCAGCCCAGTCACTGCAGCCTGAGTAGAAATGCTTAGCCTGCACCTGCAGACAGAAGCTCAGGAGTAGACTTTGGGCAGGCACGGTGGTGCACACCTGTAATCCCAGCACTTGAGAGGCTGAGGCAAGTAGATCAACTTAAGCTCCAGTCAACCTGGGCTACATAGCAAGACCCTGTCTTCCCCCAAGAAGAATAGCAGGAAAAAAAAGTTAACAATCATCATATTATAGTGAAATATGCTTACCCATATTTATGGCAGCACAATTCATAATAGCTAAAGCTTGGAAGCAGCCCATATGCCCATCAACAGATGAAGGGTAAAGAAAATGTACACAGTGGAGTACTATTCTACCATAAAGTAGAATAAACTTGAATCATGTATGGGAAAATGGATGCACCCTGAGACAACAATGTTAAGTGAAGAAAATCAGACACACAATACCATATGATTTATATGAGAAACTCAAAATATAAATTGCAAAATAAAAAAATAACAGAAAACAGGGAGATTGGTGCTTTGCAAAAGGGAAAGGGGCAAATAGATTGAGGGAAGGGGAGGGGAGATTGGAAAAGGGTGAAAAAAAGAATTAAAATATGTACATATACCAAGTTCTCACAATGAATGTAGTTATGTACTACAGTCATGTGCTAGTAAATACAAAGAAAGAGTAATAAATGTAACATTGTCAAGGAAACCACAGTGAACACCTACTACTTAATTCTGTTGAAGAGTGGTGTAAAATTTAAGACATTCTGACTGGAGGAGTGAGAGTTGTCATTGTTAATTTTGTTTAAATGCAAACATCTGACAACAGTGTTATGTTCATGGTGGGAAATTTAATATTAAAATATGTATTATTGTATCACAAATAGTGTTTTATTTTTCATTTATTTTCATTATTTCATGGATTAAAAATATGTAAGTGAATATTCATGAACACCATTTATTTTTTTTTAACTGTCATCTTAGAAATAGTTGTTCAAGTTACAGAATTAAAGCACACAAAGTGGACATTCAAATCATGAGACTGCAAACAGTTCTGTTCAACGATCCAACAAAAACTTAGTAATATTGGTTATCAATCCTACACACTTAAACGTACATGCAGTTATATCCTTTAGACCACTTTCTTTTCCTCTCTTTTTTACAATAGAAATTACACATTTTGGGTTTTATTACTCCTACATTTCTTACCACTTTTTTTGAGTTGATGAATTACACATTGTCCTCTTAGAAATAGTTGTTCAAGTTACAAAATTAAAGCATATAAAGTGGACGTTCAAACAGTGAGACTGCAACAGTTCTGTTCAATGATCCAGCAAAAACTCAATAATATGGTTATCAATCCTACACTCTTAAACATACATGCAGTTATATTCTTTAGAGCACTTTCTTTTCCTCTTTTTTACAATAGGCAATTACATATTTTGGATTTTGTTAGTACTACATTTCTTATTACTTTTTTTAAAAAAATTTTTTAAAAAGAAAAAAAAGCAAAACAAAAAAGGGTAGAAACAATACAAACTTTCAGAAAAAATGAACAGTAAGAAATCACTAGATGATAAATTACATATTGTCTTCTTAGACATAGCTGTTCAAGTTCAAAATTAAAGCATACAAAATGGACATTCAAACAGTGAGGCTGCAAACAGTTCTGTTCAATGATCCAGTAAAAACCTAGCAACATGGTTATCATTCCTACACATTTAAACATAAATGCAGTTATATCATTTAGAGCACTTTCTTTTCCTCCTTTTACTTTTTAAGTCCATTATCTGTTTAGTTATATCACATTTCAGCTTGCTCCTTACCTTACTGATCTGGTTTGTTGTTGTTATTTACTTTTCAATCACCTTATATTATTCCATTGCTTTGTTTTTGAATTTCTCCTCATCCATGCCCCATGGATCAGCTTTGGTGGAGTTGGGAGTTTTTTGGAGGCATTTTGTAACTTTGTTATTTTTTTTATTTTGAAGGTAGCAAAATACAGCAGAACGACAGAACAAAGCCATCCGAGGTAGTGTAGTAAAATTGGCACAGAACTTCACAGCAGGTCATCATGACACCAGAAAAAGGCACAATAGTACATCCCATTCTGTTCACATTAGCTGTTCTTTCAATCAGATAGAGCAAAATTGAAGGAAATACCAAACTTATAAAAACAGAACATTGAATAGAGCAGTACCATTAATCAGAACTGAGCAAAACAGTGATAAAAATATTTGCCTTCAAAGAGATGGTATAAGGAAATCCCCCTTACTTGCCACACTGCATATGTTCATCCTCCCAAGAGATACTCCAGCTCCCACTTGCTAGTGGGGGTGGGGGTGGGAGGGATGGATGGATGTTTGATTTTTAGCCTGCACACTGGCAGGCCCACAGCCGCTTACCAGAGCAGTGAGCTGGCTGCCTGTTCTCCCAGTGCCCCAAGTTCCAACATGGTGCAGACCTCAGGAAACACCAATAGTTCTCGCCCTGGAGCAGCCGTGGCTGTCAGGCCCTAGCCATTTACCAGGGTGGTGAGCTGGCTGCTTGTTCTCCCAGTGCCCTAAGTTCCCACATGGTACAGACCTCAGGAAATGCTGATCTTCTTATTACTTTTTGCACTAGAGATACAATGTGATATTTATAAATATGATTATTTATTTCACTGATGAGGATACTCTCAAGTTGTCTCCATTTACCTATGAAGGCCTCATGATCATCTTTTTTATAGCCGAGTAATATTCCATTGTATAAAAATACCACATCTTTTTCATCCACTCTGCAGTTGTACGCATCTTGGTTGTTTCCAAGATTTAGCTATTACAAATTGTGCTGCTATGAACATGGGTGCACATATATCACTGTGATATGAACTTTTCAGTTTTTCTGGGAAAATACCCAGGAGGAGAATAGCTGAATTTAATGGAGCTTCCAATCCTAGTTTCTGAGAATTCTCCATATGGGTTTCCATAGTGGTTGCACCAGTCTACACTCCCACCAACAGTGGAGCAGTGTTCCTTTTTCCCCGCAGCCTCGCCAACATTTGTTATCAGTTGATTTCTTGATGGCAGCTATTCTTTCAAGAGTGAGGTGAAATCTCAGTGTTGTTTTAATTTGCATTTCTTGAATGACCAGTGATGGTGAACATTTCTTCATGTATTTATTTGCCATTTGCATATCTTCATCTGCGAACTGTATGTTCATCTCAGATGCCCATTTTTGGAGAGGGTCTTTGAATTTGGGGGGTTTGATGTTTTTTAATTCTTTATATGTTCTGGACATAAGTCTTCTGTCTGAGTGGTTGCTGGCTAAAGTTCTTTGCCACTCTGTGGGTTTTCTTTTCACTCTGTTGGTGATTTCTTTTGAAGTGCAAAAACTTTTCAATAATATGAGATCCCAGTTGTTGATTCTTTCAAGTGTTTCCCATGCAGTTTGTGTTTTGTTCATGAATTCTCTGCCTACCCCTATATCTCCAAGACTTCTACCTACCTTGTCTTCCAGTAGATTTAGTGTTTCTGTTTTAATATTTAGGTCTTTGATCCATTTAGACTTTAGTTGTGTGCATGGTGATAGGCATGGATCTAGTTTCAGTCTTCGGCATGTGGAGAGCAATTTTTCCAGCACCATTTATTAAAAAGGCTATCCTTCTTCCAGTGAACATGTTTAGCCCCTTTGTCAAATATCAGGTGGCCGAGTGTCTTTGTAGTTGTACTTGCATCTTCTAATCTGTTCCATTGATCCTCAGGTCTATTTCTTTGCCAGTACCAAGCTGATTTTATCACTGTGGCTTTATAGTACTGTTTCAAGTCAGGAATTGAGATGCCTCCTGCCTTACCTTTGTTGCCCAGAATTGCCTTTGCTATTCTAGGTTTCTTCTGTTTCCAAATGAATTTTAGGAGCATTTTCTCTAGATCTGTGAGGTATGTTAATGGTATTTTGATTGGGATTGTGTTAAATCTGTATAACAGTTTTGGGAGTATGACCATTTTCATAATATTGGTTCTTCCTAGCCAAAAGCAAGGAATATCCCTCCACTTTCTTTTTTTCCCCTTTTTTTATTTAAAGAGAAAAAAACATGTAAAGGGTAGAAATAATACAGAATTTCAAAAAAAAGATAAGCAGTAAGAATTCATTAGTTGATAAATTGTATATTGTCCTCTTAGAAATAGTTGTTCAAGTTACAAAACTAAAGCATACAAAGTAGATAGTCAAATAGTGAGAGTGTAAACAGCTATGCATGCATGAATCTCTACATGTATTTCTATCCTTTCTGTATTAGAGGAAAAACAAAACATGGCAAGACAAAACAAAGCAAATTGCTATAAAAACATGAAACCAAAAAGTCATATAAAACTATAGTACAAGGTGATCTACAATGATTACTGTTTTCTCTTATTGTCTTCTATAGAATTGTCTATATTATCAGGTGTAATTGAATATAGCAGTACATAACAATATTAGTAAAAATAAAACATTGTAGATACTATAAAACTTCAAAGGCAAGTAATAATCAAACCAGAGTGGATATTCTAGTGAATCTTGTCATCTTCAGTGTGGTTGCCTATACTCTCAGACTTGATACTATCAATCATAACAGCTTTGAATAAAATCTATCAATACAAAACAGCGATCTAACAAACCAGATCCGATTACAATCAGTCATGGTAAAACAGTGTAGGTTATACAGAGCTTTAGATTAAGTTAATAGGAAATTAAGGATGATTGCCATACTATATCCTGCTATTTTCTGGATAACTGTCTGTGCCCTCACATCTAGTACAAGTAGAATGATTGGAACAGAATATAATCCATCTAAGTAGAGTGGTGTTAGTAATGTGAGTTTTAAATCCTAGTACACTATTAACAATATAGTGTTAAAGGCCATCTATGTTAGAGATTCTAGCCATCCTTCTCTGCCTCATTTCTGCTATACTATTTTTCTGCCTTTGTTTGTCTACTTTTCTCCTTCATTCTACTGCCTGTCCCACTCTTTGAGGCCTTTCTGCCACTGTTCCTAAAATCCTGGTGTTTTTTTTTTCTCTCTCTCTAGAATGTCCTTCAATATTCTCTGTAGGGTTGGATTGGTGGTCACAAACTCCCCCAGTTCCTCTTTGTCATGGAAGCATCTTGTTTCTCCATTAATTTCTAGTGACAGTTTTGCAGGGTACATCAAGCTGGGCTGGAGGTTATTTTCTTTCAGGGCTTGGAAGACTTTGCTCCAAGCTCTTCTTGATCTGATGGTCTGTGTCAAGAAGTCTGCTGTGATCCTGATGGGCTTACCTTTATAGGTAATCTGTTTCTTTTCTCTGATAGCTTTTAATATTCTGTTTTTATATTGAATTTCTGGTATCTTGATTATTATATGTCTGGGGGGTAGCTCTGTTTTGGTTTTAGGTGGCTGGAGTTCTGTATACCTCACATAGCCAAATGTCATTTTCTTTTCCCATGCTTGGGAAATTTTCTTTAATTATTTCCATGAATAGCCTTTGTAACTAACCTGTTTGTATTCCTGCTTCTTTGTTCACATTTCTTGTTGTTAAATTATAGATTCTCTTGTTGTCTTCTAGCCTTTGTGTTGTTACTGCTGTTTCCTTGTTATTTTTAAGAGATCTTTGCTTTCATGATCACACATTGCAAACTTGTCTTCAAGTTTTGATTGTCTATCCTTAGTTTCTTTTGAGGAGTTTTGCCAGCTTTCAATGGAGTTTTTAATTTCCTGGTAATCTCTTTGAATCTGCTTCATGTATTCTATATTTTCTTTATATTCTTTATCGAATGTTTCTCTCCCTTTTTTGTGTTCCTCCTTTCTTCTGTCTGTGTCTTCCTGAGAGATGCTTAGCATTTCTTTTATAATCTACTTATATCTTGCTTTACCTGATTTAATATTTCAGTTTTGAGCTCGTCTACAAGGTCCCAAAGATATCTCTTAATGTCCATTGAAGCCATGTCTGATGTTGCATGGTTGGTGCCCTCAGTCTCTTTTGTTCTTTCCTCTACTGGATTAGTGTTCTCAGGGTTTTGAGTTGGGGGCTTTTTCTTGTTTTTCTCTCTTGTCATGGTTTTAGTTTATTCCATACAGGTGTATAGTAGAGGTCTCAGCCCCTTTCCTTGTTGGTTATGGTTCTTCTGAAGCATGCTGGTGAGGGGTTTCTGACCTCTCCTGTTTGCTCTTGTCACTGAGGTGTAAGCAGGGGCTGTGTATGCTGGCCCCTCCCCATCGGGCCAGTCAAACTTCAGGGGCCTTCACCAGGTTAGTGTGTGCTAGGTGTAGGGAATTGATTTGCAATGGCTTATTGGGTCCTGTCCAGGAGTGTGACCTAGTCCAAGAAAATCCCATGAATCTGCTCTGGGGAGGGAGAAATCAACTGAAGTCACTGTTGCCCCTAGTTCAGGCTCCTCCTGCCTGGCTCCAACATGCCGCCTACTTGGTCATGCCCTTCCCATGAGGGGCAGTCTTATTCCCAGAACTGCCCATGGATTAACGAAGGTCCCCTTGCCAATTCCATTCTCTGTTGGGCTCACCAACCCATGACTTCAGTGCAGCTATGTCTAGCATGAATTCAGACTAGCACAAATTTAGGCAGGTGCAAACTTGGCAGGTCACAGGAAAGCACCATGCCCGGTAATTTTAGCTGTTCCAATTGTAGCCCCGAGACTGCGTGTTTGATGAGCTTTCTTCACTCTAACCTCTTCCTGTGTCAAGAGGATCCATCTCCCTCTGTCTGGATCACTCCAGGATATTTTACTCTGGCATATGAGCTGTTTCTCCTGGGAGGCTTTGTATTTTGTTGCTCACTGAACAGCCATCTTTAGCTCCTCCTATCCTCCCATTTTCTAATATCCTCTTCAATCTCCTTTTTAAGCACAGTACAATTTTCATCATATAGGTCTTTTTTTACATTCTTAGTTAGGTTGATTCCTAAGTTTTTCATTTTTTTTAGATGCTATTGTGAAGAGTGATATTTCCATAATTTCTCTCTCAGTGAGTTTTTTGTTTGTGTACAGGAATGCATTGATTTTTGAGCATTGACTTTGTATCCAGCTACCCTGCTGAATTAGTTTATTACTTCTTGCCGGAGTCCAGCTGCGGCAGGGCTAGGGTTTCCCAAAGGTGGACAGGGAGTCGGCGAGTGAGAGACAGAAAACACTGCACACCAGTATGTGAGTGAATTTGAATCCGCTTTATTTTTTAGAAGCTGGAATATATATTTGCTAACCTTGGCAGCAACCCCCAGCTCCAAGTAGGAAGCACCCCAGGCCCAGGGCCAGGCAGAGACAATCCCAAGCAATAGGTATTAATTAACCTCAACCCCAAGCAGGGAGTGCCCCAGGCTCAGGGCAATAGGTATCAATTAACATCTCAATCTTGTTACTTAGTTAGCTTGGGAAATGTAAGCCGATGCACTTGAATGCCTGCAGGAGGGAAAGATGTGTGAGGCTATTGTGCTGCTCCCTACATTGTTTCCCTTATCACTTACGGGAGTGTGGCAGTCCCTGTGAGGACAACGCCTGTCTTAGGTCAAGGACTCTTCATATGAACCCAACCAGGCCTTACCCGTCATGGGCCTGCAGGACAGCAATTGGTCCTGTGCCTGTCTTAGGCGGCTGGTGGCGTAACATATGTGTCCTAGTTGCCCGTCTTTGGCTGCCTGTCCAGTGTCTCAGGGCAGTTGTCTCACAGGAACCCCACAAATCCTCCTCCATG
>PVLA01011682.1:0-50925 GCA_004027455.1 Hydrochoerus hydrochaeris
CTCTGTGTGTGTGCATGTGTGTGTCTCTGTGTGTGTCTCTCTGTGTGTGTGTGTGTCTGTGTGTGTCTCTGTGTGTGTCTCTGTGTGCGTGTGTGTGTCTCTGTGTGTGTCTGTGTGTGTGTGTGCATGTGTGTGTATTTGTGCCTTCTCCCAGGCAGAGGCTTAGGGCTTAGGGCAGGCAAAGGGTCCCAGCTCAGACTGAATGGCACAGGCCAGGCCGGTAGATGCAGAGCCCCCTTCTGCGCCCCTGCCCAGCTGTGGGAGTGGGCGAGACGGGGCTGTTCGCATCGTGGGAGCACACACGAGGGGACAGACCCCTCTTCATTCTGACTTTCCGGAAGTTTCTTATGAAAGCAGCTCCGTGAAAAGGAGACCAGAACAGCTGAAATTTTGTCACCCGATGTGTAGGGAGGGCCACATCTGGTTATATCAGCTGCCCAGCACTGATGTCCCCTGGACACCTCGTAGCAAACTGAGGGCAGCCACTGCCCCTCCTACCAAGGACCAGAACTCATCCTAGCTGCCTCTGGCCCGGCAACCTAGAGAGACTCCCAACCACCCTGTTTGTGTCCCCATAAATGGCGAGCTTTGCGACCCACTAGGAGAGAACCTATGGCTGGCCCAGGTGGGGTGAGGAAACCAGGAGAGAAATGATGTATTTAATCCATAACAAACATCAAAGACCTAAGAGCCAACCCTTTGAGGAGTTCATAGTCGGGTGAGTGATGTCAGAAAGCCTAGGCTGACCACACAGAGTGGAACGTGACTTTCTAGAGGTGCAGCCACCACTGATGACATTGAAGGTGAGGCGGGGACCAACCCCAGTGGCAGAAGAGAAGTCTGGGAGCCATCCCGAGAGGATCGTGCTTCGGATGGGCGAGCAGCCCGGGAGGTGCAAGGAGTGGAGGGTGCTCCAGGCAGAGGGACACAGGGACAGGCAGAAGCTCACATTACAAAGAAGCCAGAGGTGAGTGAAGACTCCCATTTGGTGCATCATGGAAGAGTCAAAGCACCACCCCAGTGTCCAGCCTTACACTCCACAGTTGACCAGGCCAGGTCCATTTTAAGAGCGAATATCCTTTGCGGAAACTTTGCAATCGTAAGTGGCCTCTTGAATGTCCATGTCTGCTTCTGCCTAAGAGGCCAGGTCAGTGTCTCTGGCACCTTGGCCTCTGTGCTGGGAAGCACTGGCCAGGCTGCCCTCCAGCTGGCTGGTTTTACTGATTCTCTGTCGGCCTGGGCTCATGTCTGACCCAGAGCTCCTCAGTACAGCAAAGGGCACACAGAGCTACTTTCTGATTAGACCCCAGAGCACAGCTCCTATCACAACACAAAAAGTGCTGAAAATACGAGCTCCCTCTTTTTGAGGTTTATTGTATGTGTCACAGTCACTCCTGCTTTAGGGTCCCACGCAGGGATCACAGGGCAGGGGCAGAGGGGATCACAGAGCCCCTGCTCTGGTTTATGCTCTTCCTTGTCTAGGTCACAGAAAAGCCGACCACTCTCTCTAAAAGGCTGGATTCTCCCCTAAAACTCAGCGCAGTGCTCGGAGCAGGATGCCCACGCCTGTTCTCCAGCTGGCCGGCCTCTCAGCCTGGCGCCCCTCTGCCCTGTCCCTTCCTCCCACTTCTCCGAAAGCTCCGCTTTTATAACTCCTTTCAGCGAGTCAGCGATGCATGTGAGAAATGGGAACACAATTAGGAGGCATATAAATAGATTTATTACATGTAAATCTCAGTATGTTTTGAAAGTATGATACATTTAAATAGATGAATCTGGCTGACTTCAGAGGTGGTAACAGTGTGTGTCTATTGCTGTACAGCAAATCGTCCCACACCCGTGCTGTACAATAATGAGAAGCATTTATTACCGCTGGGGTTGGTGGCTCAGGAAGTTGGAAGCTGGGGGTGTCGGGGCAGTCAGTGGCCAGGGCTGGGGTCACTATGAAGACATGCCAGTCCCATCCTGACACAGCAGCTGGAGAACTCCACACAGTTCCTCCCAGCAGCCCCCACCTGTCCAGAATGTCTGAAATTGTCATGGCTTGGGTCCCCAAGTGAGGCACACGTCCTAGGACAGTATAGGCAGAAGCCGAACCTGAGATGCAGCCTGGGAGCGTTGCCTGCTGCTGACTCGGTGGCATCGAGAACTTGCAGATCTGTCGCAGACCATCCCAGAGGAAGTCAGAAAGGTGATGTCAATGGAGATCATCAATAAATGTGAGGTGTACAAGATAATTCCCAGGATCCCACTAGGCATGGTTCTAAAATGTGTCATGAATCAAATTCAGACCTTCTAACTGTTCTTGAGACGACTAGACTTCTTTTTAGTTTCTAATTTTTTTCTTAGTGACACAATTTTTGATTTTCATTTAATTGATGAAATTTTGCTTTGCATCTCTTGCCAGGCATGTGGTGCACTGCTGAGATGCAGGGGGGAATCTGGGAAACGTATGCTTTTAAGGCACTTGCAGTCCCTCCTACAATTCCATGTGCCCACTACAGAGAAGCGCAAAGCGGGGGGACAGGACAGACACGGGAAAGGCTGTGCGGTGAAACCATCACTCCCTCATTGACTTCACAGACTTGCACACGAGCCTCAATCATACCTGCAGCACAAATGTAGCCAGAGGAAGGGTTCTGTGGTGCCGTTTTCCAGGGAGAATGCTAAGCCCAGGATCCCGAGTGAAAGCGCAGACATAGAAGCAGGAGGCCCTCAGCCCAGGAACACCTGGTCCAGACGCCACGTGACACATACCGGGCACCCAGGCAGGCCATGGCCTCGCCCAAATCTGGGTCTGTCTTGCGCTTTTCCAGAAAGCCCTACAGGAACAGCTGTGCTGTGGGATGTCTCACAGCGCCCCAGGGTGAAGACACCCAGAGGAAGCCCCAGAGCAGGAGGAGCAGAGAACAGGCCTGGGAAGCTGCATTCAGAGGTGGAAGAAGGAAGAAAGTCACAAAGAAGACAAAATAATGGTGCCTGTGTGTTGGAAAAAGAGAGGAAGAGGCAGATGGTGCACTGTCATCTCAGCCAGACCGCGGGCTTCAGGAGATGAGGGGAAGAAGACTCCAGGGGAGAAGATGCACCCTGAGCCCACGTGTCCTGGGCTCTCCGTACCCCCTGACCAGAAGCCCTGCAGCCCGGACTGGGGCAAGGAGCTGTCATCGAGACCATGGCTCCAGAGCCATGACTCCCCAGTTCCAGGGCCTGAGCTATCAGCACGTGCCTACACACACTGCATTCCCTCCCAAGGGGTGCTGACTGACGTTCTGTGAGTACAAATCTAAGTGTTCCCCTGGCTGCCGGGGAAGAGATCCAAAGAGACCGGCTGCATCTTTCAGTGGGAACATGCTACGTGGAAAGGGAACGTTTGGGTGAAAATCTTTAGGCTGAATTCTGGAAAAAGAATCTGGTTAAAGACGTCAGGGGAGGAGGTTAGGGGCTGATTTCCCAGCAGAGCTCTTAACTACTTCAAAGTTTATCAGAAAATTGCTTCAGCGTTTATCAGGAATGCCGGTTTCTCTCCAGGAGAAATTTGGTTATGAACTGCCTCACACACAAGTTTTGCCCCAGACCAAATGTGGGACAATTTTCTCCCCACTTCTTCACCATCCTTATGAACATTCCGCGGTTCTCTGCCTCAGCATGAGCCCCGCCTGACTCCCCAGCAGAGTCTCCCGCTTTGGGGGTGCAGACCCGGGCCCAAGCACCCTTCTAGTAGGTTCTCTCCATTGGAACCCCAGTTCCCTACCTTTCCACTTGCACTTTTAACTTGTTTGTGTCCATATCACCTACATTAACTGTAAGTGATTTTATATGGCCTACACGTGCACTCACTAGTCTTCAGTAAAGACTGGAACAATCCCTGCGTGCACCTAACCCTGTAGCACACGGCATCTCACAATGCTATATTTAATAAAACAGACCTCAGGAAAAGTACATCGCAATCTACATTAATTACTGTATTCATCAGGTTGGATTTGGTGGTGAATAACTAAAACTCAAATGTTAAAGCTTTAAAAAGTTGGGAACTGATTTCTCCCCAAAGTCAACCTGTGGCTGAGCTGCCATGGGGACCCCCGGTCCCCCATCCCCTCAGCATGTGGCTCCTTCCACAGGGCAGGCACAATGTGGATGCTTGGTCTTCAGCCATCACACCCTCATTCCCATCAGGGAAGGAAGGAGGGAGATACACGGTCCCTTTAGGGAGGCACCGCAGCAGCTGCACCTGCACGTCTGATTGCGTCCTCGCGGCCGCTTCTTGGTGATGCAGAGCACGCGGCAGGTGGCGAGGGAGCTGGGGCCGCACACAGCTTAAGAAGCGCTACTTCCGCAGCTAGGCAGGAAGGGAGCGCAGACGCGGGTGGGCAGCGAGGAGCCGGGCCTGCCTCCTGTCACCACGCTCACCAAGGCTGCTGCTCCGGAATTCCACATCTCACTGAAACAGTTTTTCAAACTCTAGCATATTTGTTTCTTTGGGGAGTTTTTAAGAAATACTTAAAAACTTCACTTTTTGATGTCACAAAACATCAGTTCCAACTCTGGAAGAGCTCGTAGAGATACACATACAGAATACAAGATGTGGGGGCCTGCTTTCCCATCAGTGATCTCGGTCCCCAACTTTCTGGACCTTTGCCAGTCAATAAATTTCAATGCCCAGCATATCTGCATTTATTAATATATTCCTCAAATGTCCCAGTGTACTGTGTATATTATGAAATAAAGTGCAAAAATTAAAGTTGATAAAATAAGGCAAGAATATGAGCTGAAACCCAAACATTTTCTTCCCTTGCGCCGAGGTCTGTCTTAGGTAAACATGGCTCTGAGCTGAGCAGCCCGACTTACACCCCAGTTAGCGCACGCATCATTACTCCAATTGCAGACTCCGCGCAGACCTCGCCCAGAAGCCTACAGCACGACGCTGACAGGCGAAGCTGTGAGATTGTTTCGTCCCACATTGGAAAAAAACAATCCTCGAAAATCCCATAGTTTGGGTCTGACAAACAAATTAAGTGTCTCGACAAAACGTCTGCATCGAAACCCACTCGTGGTTGACTCCAGCGAGGAGTTCAGCGGCTCGGTGTTTACGGAGCTCTAATCTGCCTGCTCTCGGGTTTCGCCGAGGATAAACAAGGGGCACCGCTGTGGTCCCCAGCTGCAGGCAGGGCGTGGCACGGGCCGCTAGGGGTCTCGACCCGGTGGGCCCTGTGTCTCATGTGCTGCCCGATGGGCCATGCAGACCTGCCAGCCGCCAAGAAAGCCTATTTGTAGTGGCTGCCACACACTGCATTTCCCTGAGGGCAAAACCCCAGCCGGACAGCTGTCACTTGGTGTTACAGAGCTTGCGGGACCCAGCAATCACAACCGGCAGAGCCCACCCACCAGTATCAATGATTAGGACTAATTATCCTGACGCAGCACATAGCCAGCAGGGCTTTCACTCTCCAGGGTAGAAAAAGCAACAAAGCCCACGGGATAAAGTGGCCATGCCATCTGGGCATCGCCAGTGCCCACAGTGTGGACAGAGCCAGGCGTATACCCCAGGCCTTGAGAGTGACGCGCTTTGAACTGCGTTTAGAGGAAGCTCAGGTGCGGCTTTTGGGGCAGGGAGTTTGAAAGCGCACAGCTGAGGGGGAAATGAAGTGCGGCCCTGTCCTGGTGGATGTGAACATGTCAGTACGACCCCCATCCAGCCTCTGACAAGTCAGGAATTTGAAAGAATATGTATACAAAGGCGGGGAAGCTCGTATAGCCAAGGACACAAATCGTGAAATGCATAAGAAAATTGTCACAACATGAATGCACTAATCAGCCCCAGCACGCAGAAGTGACCACAGCAAATCAAAGCTCTGCTGGAGCCCAGATAAGGACAGGTGTCGAGTGTCCGGCACAGAACCAGCCGCACTGAGCCGGGCAGGGAGAAGCCCTGCTGTGGGGAAAGACCGTCCCAGCCCTCCAAGTCCAGCGGGGAAGAACGCTGCCGAGTCGAGTCCAGCCCTGCCTCCCGCCGGAGCTGGAGCCGCAGGAGCTGCAGGCGAGGGTGAGGCCACTGCAGGGTCAGGCCCGGAGGTAGGTCAGGGAGTGGGCCCAGCACACCGTGCACTCCGGCAGCTTTGTGAAAGGGACTGCGAGGGGTGCTGGGAGCAGACGGCAGGGGCAGTAAACACGGACACACGGAGGGCAGCATCTGGAGAGGGCAGCGGGGCAGTGTGTGTGAAACTGGGCCCAGAGCCCTGCCCTCAGCAAGGGGGTGGCCGTGGGGCTGGCAAGGGCCTCATGAGAGCAAGGTGCTCGTCACAGACCGGGGAGGGGGGCAGCGTTAGAGTTCTCCCCCAGACGGACTTTTCTTTTTGAAGAAATCACATATTTTCTAATTATATTGGCAATATTTTTAAGCATGGAAATAAAGCAGCTCCTTGAATCTGAAACATAATTCACGATGGGTGGTAGGATAATGTGTCAATTTAAAGATAGCTTTTTGGGTTGAGGAAGGAATTCTATTAAGTGTATAATTCATCCTAATTCTCAGAAGCACTGAGACATGCAAAGCTCTGCCCCAGCATCGCGGGACGCACGGACACACACCCGTGCTGTGTGGGCTCAAAGCCCGCATTCTATTCCCCCGCACTTCGGGTCTCCGACCCCACGTCGGAGCAGCTGGCACTGTGGGCCTCCTTCGAAGACGGCGACACACAGTGTATGGATTACTGCTAGGCTTGTTATGCTGGCTCGTTTGCTTTTTCATAAGAAGTCTGTAAACATAATTTTGCTTCTGTAATTTTTATTTTTGTTCGTCTGAGTTCGCAGTGCAGCGGTCCCTGTCCTCGTGGGGAGCCGGGACTCAGATGGAAGACAGCTTGGCTCCTTTTCCGCCTCTCGCCTCCATCTCCTGGTCCCCTTCCCTCCTGCAAGTAATTTCTAATAACCCAGGAACCTTTTGTAACTGATAATCTTTCCTTTATGGGTTGGAACTTTCAAGTCATTTTTCTTAGAAATAATTTTATGATTTGTTGCCCAAAAACATCTACCTGCTTTTCTGAGTATGTCTAGACGGGAACTCACTGGCTAGGAAGCTCCACTTTTTAAATACTCTTGGTAGGAACTGCAGCAGACTGCCTCTCAGAGGGCAGGTACAGATTCCCAGGGTCGCCACCAGGTGTCTGAGAGAGTATCTTACTGCCGTTCAAAATGATCATTCCTCCTCAAAGGCCTGTTGATTTAGGAAAAAGGAATTCAATTTTCTTTTAATTTGGTTGGAATTTTATTAACTACAGTAAATGCTCTTCCATATGAAAATCAGTATTTATGTTTCTTCCATGAATTGTAAGTTGTTGTCTTTTATTCATCTTTTTCATGGAAATTTATCATTTTTCCTAGTGTGATCATTACATATCAAAGATACTAGTCATTTCTGCCCTACTTGTTGCAATTTTGGGGTTAAACATTTGTGTTTTAAATGTGCTTTTTATCTTTTAAGAAAAGTTTATCCTAAGTATGTCTTTTCATTGGGAAGTTTACAAAATTTATATCAATAGCCATATCTGATATTTGGCTTTGCTGCTGACATTTTGTTTATTCCCTTTGTTCTGAAATAATGTCTTGCTGTTTATTTTGTGTGCGCCTGTGTTTAGCGCTACAATTAGTGTTTTGATTGCTTTTATCTTCCATAGAGATTAGGAATTCAGACACCCTCCCTCTTCATATTACTGGTGGTTGATGCTAAGTTTTTCAAATCATATGTGAAACTGTACTTAATAAAATGCAAAATTCACAAATAAGATGAAATCTCTGATTTTTGTTATAGATTAGAAATTTGATATGTTCTTACTTCCCTTGCTTCTACCGAAATTCACTTTCTGGTCTTCACTGGTATCATTTGTATCACTATATCATTACTAGTAAATTATAGCTTCTCCATTTAAAAACCTTCAGGATAATTTTTACATTGACTATGAGAGAAATCACTTATCTTATATTGCATGTGGTCCCGTGTGAGTGTGACCAGTTCTGTTTAAATCTGTTTCTCACACTCACCAGCCGTGGTCCAGGCAGAGGCTCCCTGTGCCTGGCCACCCCGGTCTCGGTGTGGTTTCGGGCCAACAGGGCATCAGCTGGAGCAGGAGGAGTTTCTTGCATAGCAGAAACTATGGCTTAGAGGAGCGAACAGAAAGTGGAAACCTTCCTCTTGGGCCAGTTTCTAGTGACCACTTGCTGTTCATTATTTCCCGGTGGAGAAAGTGTGAACCATACTTTCAAAGGAATATTTGGTGTTTTAAAAAGTTAAGGGTGGGCTGGTGTGGGAAGAGTGGAGCCCCTCCCAGGATGTTGGCAGGTGTGGCTCACCGAGGAGGTCACAGGGTGTGCCAAAGGGAAGCAAGTTCAGAAGGCGTCCCGCCCAGGCTGGCTTGGGACCCAGACAAACAAGAGAGGACCAACAACCTAGTGGAGACCCTGGTCCCAGGTAAAGAGACAGAAGTCACAGACTAGGAGGGGTGGGCCAAAACTAAATCAGGACCCCTCCCCATGCCAAGCTCGGGACAGGGGAGCGTGCTGGGGACGGCGGGGACCCATTCTCTGCCCACGTAAGTCTGAGTCTGAGCTCCACTGGGCATGTGCGTGTGTGTGCGGGCGTTCATGTCCCCTTCCCTTCCTAGCACTGTCTTTTTTTGCTCATGGTCACCCCTGCTGGGCCGGTTCAATGCCTGGCTGGGCTGCAGCACACGGCTCCATGGTTAACACTGTGCTGGGCATTTCTGCAAGCCAGGGGAGGTTTGGGTGAGGGTGACGTCTAAGTCAGTGGGATTTGAGGAAGGTAGATCACCCTCCACGCGTGGGTGGGCCTGGTCTGATTAGTTATCACCAGAACAGAACAACAAATGGAACTCCCCGGCAGGAGGAGCCCTGCCAGCACCGACCCTGGGACAGAACCTCACTTCATTCTTCCCGGGTCTCCAGGCCCGTGGCCCACCCAGGAGGGTTTGGACTTGCTGGCCGCCTTGTCACGTGAGATGATTCCTTAAAATAAAGCTCTCAGATGAGACACAGAAGACAGAGAGAGATGCCTGGCAGGTGGTCGATGATTGCTAGATGATAGAGAGACGACTCACAGATCCATACACACACACCTGCACAGACACCTAGATATCTCCGGGGTTCCATTTCTCTGGAGAAACTGACTGAAATGCATGTTATGCATTGTAATTAGAAAAAGACATCCTGAATTTGAAAGGAAATCAAGTTATTTGAGCCCCACGTGCTGGCCCCACTCTAGGATTTTATACTCTTCTACCATTGCTTGGGTCGTTTTGGAATTATGCTGTATTATTTACCATACATGGTGTTTGCATGGACAGGGTTGTACGTCACTGAAACTTTTAAAGTAGCTTAATCTCTTTATAAATTTTGCACTGAGCAAAAATATACAGAAAGGTGCTGTTCAGCTGAGTAAAAAAGTAAGACATGTATAACGCATATTAGCAAAAAAATGTGAGTAAATGGATAAATCCTTGGGTGAAATAAAAATGCCTAGAAAAAATTTCGTATAATAGATTTATCATAGTCCTGGGCAAACTTTGCACTAAGGGAGCTCCAGTCTGAAATGGACTTTTCATCATCAAGGATAAACATGAAGCCTCTTCAGTGCTAGAAGCCTCTCTCAGGCTCTTTCCGTAACATAGGCAGACACCGTCTGTTCTCCAGTGACCCATATGAGAAACAGCATATTCAGTGAGGACACCATCAAGGACCTCACCTCGCTCTCTCTCTCTCCCTCCACTGCGAGACTCCATAGACAAAAAGCGTATTGACTCTGAAGCTTCAGACCCAATACATCATGAGATAGTTCCAAGAATGATTTTTCAGTTTCTTCCAAGTTAAGTCAGCAGTCAGGGATTCTATGGGGAGCCCAGCGGCATTATAGGAACTGGAGCTGATTTTATTGAAACGGGGCTTGGAGATGCCAACACAGAGGGCAGAGAGAGGACAGTCATCCACCACGGGGCACACAAAGAGCCGGACCTCCTGCTGGACGCGCGCCGGGAAGCTGAGAGATGTCGGGGTCCTTTTCAGCTTCTCGGATGTTTACGTAGCTAAGGAAATCCAATGGCAAATCACTTAAAGACACATTAAAATTTAAATTCCTTGCCACTTGGGCAGGCTTTTTATTAACACCACCAGTCATGATCCCAGCCGAGAGGGACTCCATACCTGGCTGGGTGACCTGCAAGACCTCAGCCAGGTCTGAGTTCTTCTGCTTTCTTCTAGCAGCCTTCAGCCAGTGTAAAGACGCTGTGGCCCATTCACATTCTTGGTGCTATGTTTCCTTTCGATGTTAATTGTAACTGACACTAAGAGTTTGATTCCCTTGGAAACGGTAATCCTGTGCCTTCTCTCCCAGAGCTCACCCTGTCTACCGCATTCGCCTGGGGATGTGTGGCAACCAGCGATGTCATGATACTTGAAAACCAGGAGGACAAAGAGAATTCAGTCATCTGCTATCTGTCCTGTCTCACAGGTCTGTGCCCGTTAACTGCTGGTGCATCTACAGTGTGGAGCCAGTGGTGGGGTACTCAGTGAATACCTGCCAGTAATTAGTGTGCTAGGGAACCATCTCCAATGTCCTTACCCCTTGTCCCAGAATCAAACCACATTTACATGTCCAATAATTTACAGCCAGCCAAATTGCTCCCATGTGACCTTAAACACCACAATTGTAGATGGGATTTGCGCCATCGCTGCAATTACTTAATTATTCTATGGCAAGCAGAGCCCAGTGTTCACTCCTACAAGTCTTCTGTCCACCACAGCTATCAACTAAACAGAGGAGCTGAGCGAGAAGTGGTAGGGGACTCTGAAGTCCTCAATGATGGCAGACGGCGCTGTCCCCGCCCTGCGCCCTGGGCTGTGGTACTTAAAGTTCCATGTTCTTTAAACAGTAACTCAGCTCGTGGATGCAACTTCAGTAAGTCACACACACAAACATCCCATCACTAGCATTCTGGACCAGAGCCCGGGCAGCTTCAAAGACAGGATCCAACGGGCTGACTGGACAAGGCGGGTGAGAGGTGAGACCCAGCCCCACTTCCCTCTCTGGGTTAATGCCGGCAGTTTCCCAATCCCCAGGACCAATCACTGCCATGTTGAATAGGAACCACCTTTACTAAGACTCAGATGTGGCGGCCAGGAGGGCCGTGGGGAGGGCAGTTTTCACCGCACATCAGGGCAGTTTTCACTGCACATCAAAGCCACTTATCATCTGTAAGGAGCATTGTGCTTCTAAGCACAAGGACTGCGCCCCTGCTTTCTAGAAATGATTAACTCGGTGAAGAACAACTTTTGAGAAAATGTATGCATGAGTCGGAAGAGCCGTGGAAAGGCAGGTGGTGCACCTTGGAATCATTTAAAGTGCAGGGTGCTTTACGTGAGCTTCTTTGCAAACACACAGAAATTTTCCTGGTTTTTCTTTTTCCACTGAGTCTCTAATCTTTTACAGTGATCATTTCATTAAAATTCCCCACATGCTCGTCTGATTCCCTCTTTGTAGCTGCTACTTCTTCGTGTTTAAGTTACCTCCCGCTTTCCACTCTGACTTCCACTGGACTGAACTAAAGTCGAGTCCACATGGTGATGGCCACTAAGCCTCAGGGATCCTCACCGAGCCGCTAGTGAAAGAGAACAGTAACCTGAGTCCACATGGTGATGGCCACTAAGCCTCAGGGATCCTCACCGAGCCGCTAGTGAAAGAGAACAGTAACCTGAAGACCTGGCGGCAAAGGGAAAACCCAGCCTGAGCTGAGCTGACACCATTCTTGTGCCTTTGCCGAGAGTGTGGCTCAAGTGACAGACGAGTGTCACACAGAGCCTCAGACGGGTAACAGGGCCTTCGTGCAGACACGTGCAACTCACCACAGAATTCAGCTCCTACGTGTCTCAAATGCTACGTTCCCAGTCCAGCGCTGCGGGAAGGCAGACTCTAATCTACAACCTCAAGAGTCCGAGGCGAATCAACTGCCGAAACACAACAGTGATGAGACACAACGGACCAGGGGGTGGCAGGCCTTCAGAGAGTGCAGGTCCAGCACCGCAAAGACAGCCGCCTGCTGCAACTGCAGACACTCCTTGTCTGACATTCCCGGAAGCACCTAGACTTCCGCTCACTTCACACGTGACAGATAGCTCACTGCAGCCCTGGTGTGCAGCACAAATGAGTACGGAACATAAAATGTGCATTTTTCTGTTGGAAATGGGTCAGCCCAGTTAGTAACAGGTGAGCTGTGTGCGGCACGGTCCAGGCCATGGGCCAGCCTGAACTTGCCCCGACTCCAGGAGGAGCCGTGGGCTGTCTCTACCGGTCATCGTGAGTGTGAACAGAGACGTAGTCGTGGTGCTCAAAACCAAGTGGGTTTCTTAAAGGAAACCTGTGGTAGTCAGTTTCATTTTTCTTTGTCACGCACTATGAGCAAAATGATACTCACCTCGCTGTGTTGCCGGCATGATTTCCCGGAGTGCAGTCAGGCTGTGGGGCTCAGGGACTGAACTCCAAACCCACTCTTGGAGGAGCTGGCAGTGCACAGCAGCGCATTCCATCACCTGAGCTCCCCAGCTCCAAAACACTACCTTTTCAAGACAAAAATTCCATCCTTTAGGCTGAGGTTGAATTTTATCATCCCATAGGTTCAGCTGACACACCCCAAGTGAAAGAACCTAAACAGACATCCGGTAAGCCTCTCTCTACTGTGTATCTGCCGGCTGAGTGGGAGAGCATATCCTGAAAGCAGCGGCAGTGCTCTGGCAATAACAACTCACTACCCGTTAGACATCAAGGTACGCTTTTGATATACAGATGTAAAATAATATTGAAATAAATAATCTAAGTTGAAATACTGAAATCAATCTAAGCTAAGACAGGAGGTGCACTATTCCAAACAGATCCCAGGCGACGGTGGAAAGAAGCTCATCTGTCTGGATGGTAACAGGTAAGTGATACAGTCACCACACAGATGCCACAACCCCACTGCAGTCCTCGCCTGTCAGCATAAAACAGCTCTGAGCTCAGTAGCTCAAGTGGAACGGTGATTCGGAATCTGAATTTGGGGAGCTCGCGAACTGGTATTAAGGACACGACACTTCCTGTCAGTCCGTGGATTAACCTCCGCGTCTTAGGCCCCACCATAGGGAGAAATGTGTTACAACTGGTATACTTCGGTGCTCTGGCCGATACTGTTAACATCTGAAACCTGTTATTTTGGAGCTAAGGTTTATCCTGCTTTCCTAGAGCTTCGCAAGCTTCCCATGTTAAATTACGGAACTTCCATGCTAATTATAAACTTTTATCTTTAAAAGTGGTGCACCCTTTTAATCATTGGCCGTAGACTTTTTTCCTAACATCTTATAGATGATGGCCCTGTTCTTAATTTCGGCCCAGGAAGATGTGACTCAGCCAGCAGGGCCCACAGTCTCATGCGCACTCTGGGAACCTGGGTCGGGCCCCACTGCATGCAAGCGAAGCCTTGCAGAACAAGGGGCGCCCTTGCCCATGTGCCTGAGAGAAGTGGGGGCCCTGCCTTTCCTCACCAGAGGTGCCCCTGGGCTCGCCGGGTGGGGCATGGCACTCCCCAAAGAGCCCAATGTCTCCCCTTCCCCTGCCCCGCACAGTGCTGTCACCCAAGGGGACCCAGCTGGACGAGCAGCTCGGAGCCTCAACCTTGAAATGGCCGTGGAGGAACCTGCGGCGCTATGGCCGCTGCGCTGCGGGGCAGCAGGTCCAGGGACAACACTGGCCTCATCAGTGCCGCCCCGACTTGGTGCTGTCGTCTCTGCTCTGCCTGCCCACCCGAGGGTGCACAGCGGGGGGACAGGACCACAGTGCAGTCTCCTCTCGAGAGGAGAGGGGCCCTGGGCCCTGGTAGGGCCGCTGAGGAGGACCCGGCCTGGAGGCCAGATTTGATCCCGAGAACCTGGGTGGCACCTGGGAAACTGCTGCAGCCCTCACTGTCTTCCCCCACTTCCCCTTCTCTTCTATTTGTTCCTCTCCTTCCCTCCTCCTCCTCGTCCTTGTCCTCCTCCTCTTCTCTCTCTATTGGTGATGAACCCCAGGATCACCCCAGTGCCAGGCATGTGCTCCACCACCAAGCTGCACCCCAGCTGCCCGCCTTTTGTAAGCTGCTGCCTTCATGCCTCTGGCTCTGCTCCAGCTTTGAAGCTGCTGCTTGACCCACGTTGCCAGGTCACGTTCATACCATGTGACATGGACGGCGATGCCACCTGCGCACCTCAAATGGGACAAGCTCAAGGCTGCTCCTAGGCAGCAGCGACCAGCCTGCAAGCACCCCCATCACCGCAGTCTGAGCATCCAGTGTGCAGCTGAGCCAGCCCACCTGAGCACACCCTGGGTGTCCCGGTGCCAGGTGGTGAGCCAGAGCAAGGGCCCGCAGGCCACAGGCCTTTCTACCCTTGTGCAGAGGATGCTGGTGTGAGCAGCCGGCAGAGCCACTGGCAGCGGCATCCCCAGCCCCCCACAAACACACACACACACATGCACACGCACACCCCAGAGCTCTGGCATGGGGGTGGCGTCCTGCACATTATTCCGTAATCACCTCTTGGGCAAACCTGGGAACTCGGGGTTAGAAGCAGGAGACAGAAGGGAGGGGCACGCTGGTCTCTTGGCCTGCGAAGGTAACTCCCCCAGTCTTGATCATAGAAAGAACCTGCCCGCAGGCTCTGACCGCTCAGCAGAGGACCAGGTTTCTCTGTGCTTTCCTGGGAGGTTTACGAGGGCAAAGACCTACAGAAAGGCTCTCACAGGAACCGGTGCGAAGGATTTAAACCTGAAGTTAAATTCTGACCGCATCACTCACTGGTGTCGTGAGCATGAGCCCGGGATCTCACATCTCAGCCCGGCCGCAGGCCTCCCCTGAGGGGTTAAAGAGAAAGTGGCATAGCCGCACCCCTCGATGCTTGCTGCTGTTACCCAGCCACACTTACACAGGGCACAGGCATGTAGCACCCACATCCCTGCGCTGCTGGGATCCGCGGCATGGCGGCAGGCAGGCCTGGCCGGTGCCAGCAGATCCGGAGCACAGTGTCCCCAAGCCCAGGGCCACTGGGATTCCTCACCAGTCACGCTAGGAGCCTTTCAGACCCATGAGTCCTCTTCGTCCCCCTCTCGTGTGTCCCTTCTAGAGCTCTGTGTCCCAGCTCCTTTCAGCTTCCTCCCAGTGATCAAGTCTCCACTGAAGCCAGTTCTTCCTCCTGGACTTCGGCTCCAACTCTGGCATCGAGGCCTGTTGATTCCTTGCCTTGCTGGGATGAGCCTTCCAGAGTCCAGATCCCAGGAAGCTGGGCTTTGTCCCTACAAGCACAGTGCTGGCACATGGCAGAGGTCAGTGACTTTGCCAGGTAAATGATTACACTCTGGCGCACTTCCCTTTCTGCATGAGAAAAGCCATCAGCAATTAGCTGTGCCTTCCTACTTTACGGAGATGTGGGAGCCCGTGCCCCTCCCCTGGGGTGACCTGTTGACTTTTCTGTCTTTCCTACAATGCCCCAAAAAATGGATCTCGAGGAAACCGGACCAGGTCTTACCTTCCTCCGAATCAAACACAGAAGCGTTGTCAAGGTTCAAAAAGTGTCTGTTGGGTTGAAGCAATGTTAGAAATCTAAAGGAGGATTTCTGTTTCCTGAGGCTTTTAGTAGTCAGGCTTCCAGGTCATAGAATGCTTGTCCACGCCGACCTCAGAGAGTTTGGTGCATGCCCACATCCGTTGCCCAAACTGCACAAACATAAACACCTTTCAGAGGAGCTGGTTTTTACCAGAAATGCGTACTGAATCCCTTACTGACCCACACAGACAAACGCAAGCCTAAAGTCAAGAAAATAAAAGACAAAAAATTTCATTGCTATGAATAAAAATGGTTTTGAGGTCTAACAGAAAGAAGGAAAAGTATGGAATTTGTTCTAGTGCATTTGTTTTTGGTTAAATGATTTGGTAAGAAATAAATATGGTCAATTTTATCAACACTAAATAATTACAGAGTGATAAAAGCCACACTTTATGGATTATATTTTCCTGGGTAATACTTTCCTCCTACATAACTAACCATTCCAGTATTGCAGTGACAAACCAGGGCCAAGAATATCAGAAAGCTAGAAATAATCATTGTTTTTAGTTTTCTCCCATTATAGAATGTCTCAAAATCAGGATTAAAATATTAACACTAATATTGGTTTGTAAATTGCAACACTAAAATTGTGTATCACAAAGGTTGACTCATCCTCAGTACAAATCACATTTGGGGCACTGAGGAATCCTTTAGTAGAGATTATTGTTCTCTGGGCTCAAGCCTCCTTTGTGCCCAGGCTTAAGTTCATGAAATTGGCATTTACAGGAAATTTTGTTCTAACTTTGAAAGAGCAAAGCTATTGTCCACTCAGCAACAGGCCAACAGCTACACGAGTCTACACGAGGCTTCACCGAATAAGATTTGTAGGAATGGCATGTTGGGCTGGCCCTCGAGCATTCTCAGCTCATGCGTCTGTGTTCTTGAAATAGCTTGAATTAAAATAGGAAATGCTCATAAGGTACATGCCATGCTGTCACCTTCCAATGCAGAGGAGACAGCAGAAGAGAATATGCGAGACCAAGAAATGCAAAACCTGAGGTTACCCAGATATCTTTAATGTGCTGTAGATCAGACTGGCTTGATCCTTCTGAGGGTTCAGCGATACTCCACCAAGCACTAATTTAAAGCCTTGAGCCACCTTGAGTCATTCAGGAGAAACAAAACTCTAAGCAGGGGGCACAGAAGACTAGCAATTTTTTACAAAGAGAAATGCAATTGGAGAAAATAAGATGTGTTCTGTTCCACTCAAAATATGACTCTTCACTTTCCCAATCTAACCAAGCCTTGTTCTGGTCACATGAATAATGTAACTGTAACTCATCAGAATTGTCTACATTTTAATTTGAAAAATAGCTCCTACGTTAATCTTTAATAGCTGTCTTCTGGGCCAACAGAAAGACTTACAAAAGCAGCCATTTGCAGTGGCCTAATTAAAGCCTGGGAGAAGCACTAGGAGTAGGCACGGCCCTCTGCTCCCCAGCTTGCTGTACAGAGATCCACCATTTGATCAGCACTCCTGGCCCCAGGGGCTTCATGGTCTGCAAGCCACAACCTACTAATAAGCACCCTGCAGCTTGTTTGCTAAACAGATCAGTCCTGGCAGACACTCAGAAACTCCAGGCCTTGAAACTTGGAGCTCTTTAACTTGCGTGGCCCATTGTGTGGCAAGAGGGAGAATAAACTATGTACCTCATAAACACAGAGCAATTGTAGATCAGTTAGTAATACAGCTGTGGCTCAGAAGATTGCTTACCTAAACCAAATCTAGGCCTAATTTATTTTCATATTGTCTTTGTGAAAAGACAAACAACTCTGCAGAGGTTGTGTACACTGTAAAGAAAATGGCTCCTTCCCTCATGAATAAGAAGGGGGCAACCTCAGGCCCAAAGAAGTTGTCCTTGGCAGCCGAAGGTTCTGTCCCAGGGTCCAGTCAAGCCCTGCTCCCTGTGGCCCCCTCGTTAGATGTGTAAGGAAACGTGGAAGAAGGATTCTCTGCTAGAAGTTCAATGCGAGAGGGTCGTAGAGTCCTCCTGCTCCCGCTGTGGGTTGTGGGCTTCGAGTCAGACACCATCAATTTCAAGCCCAAGAATGTAAAAAACAATGCAGACTTTATTTACAAAGGAATGGGAAATACTTTGAATTTATGTGCATTAATCTGCCAACAATCATGGTGCATGGAGGCAAACTTCTCTTAGAAAACACTTTTACATTCAAAGCGAAGTTTGCCAACTTCTGAATCCTTCACAATACTGAAAGGAAGAAGAAAGTATGCTAGGTTGTGGAGATGTTAGCATTCACCGAGCTAGAGACGGCTTAAGGAAGCAACAGCAAGTACCGTTCGCTCCATTGCTAATGGCTTCCAACTTTAAGCTTCTACGTGGTGAGAACGTGCGTTCAGTAACAAATACTACACCATGAGAAAATGTAGTGATGATCTTTGATGATCTAACTTTCAAATAATTTGAAAATATCCAACCTAGAATGATTTTAAAAATGCCTACACAGATGATAGTAGGTGATAAAAAGTTATAAATGTTGATTTTAAGGACATAACATTTATTATGCACACTGTTTATGAACCATACAACCTTAAGCAAGTAATACCTTACTAAACCTCAGTTTCTCTGTCTAAGACCTGTCTATGAAATGTATGGTCTCTCCTACTTTCGGTTTCATAATTGAACCTAACTGGTGTTTTATGGATGGACCTGAGAGCAAAGAGACAGAAAGATAAACAATGAAGACTGGGTATTTAATCCAAGATCTACAGCTTCTCTGGGGCTACAATTAGAAAGTTTAACACAGCAGTAAGCCTGGAAGTTACCCTCACCCCTGAAAGTCCTAGGAAAGTCAGCCTAAAGGGAGGGGACCCTCCTGCCTTGGCCTGTCAAGGGCAGCTTTGCTACCCCCAGTCAGGCCATCTGGTATTTGGTGATGTGTTGTGCTATATTTTCAAATCTCTTTTTTTCTACAAAAGTAGTTATTTGGGACAAAGAGATGACTGCATGCTCAGGTGTTCAGCCCTGCTTCTCAGGGTACCAAGTCTGCCAAACATGACTGATACCATGTAGGCATCTTAGGACTTCCTTTGACATATCTCAGAAAATGCATTAGTCAGCTATTGCTTCAATAATTCCATGTAAAAATTGCCCAATTCACTGACTTAAAGCTCCAAGCACTTGTCTCCCAGGCTGGCTACAGCACGGCCAGGCTGGCTCCGCTCTGTGCCCTGGGGTCTGAGCCACAGGGAGTGTAGAGGTATGAGCTGCATATCTTCCTCAGAACTGTGGCTCCTCCAGTGTCTTAGTCACTTTTTGTATCACTGGGCACACCACCTGACAGCCTCAGCTTAAAGGCAGAAAGGTTTATTTCAGCTCACGTTTCAGCCCATGGTCGGCTGACTCCACGGCAGGATGGCACAGGAGGAGCCTGGCAGAGGACAGCTTCACAGACATGGTGGGCAGGAAACAGAGGGAATAGAGAGAGAAGCCAGGGAGGGAGATGACCCAGGCCACACCCCCAGGGGCCACCTCCTCCAGTGAGGCTCCCCCTCCCAACATGGCCTTTACCTGTAAACGCATCAGTGGACGAATCCCCCACCACCAGCATCAGCATCCATGGTCCATTCACCTCCCCAAAACCTCACCAGGAACACACGAGACTCTTGGGGGCACCCAGTGTGCAGCACGACACTGGGGATGTGCTTTCCATACTGCATGGTGGGTTCTCAATGCATCACCCAAGTGCACACCCCGGCGTCCCCCTCTTCTGCTAACCAAAGCAGACCAGATAACCTGCCACCCATGCAGCAGGCAGGGGACAGCTTCGGTGTCCGAGTCAGAGGGAAGGGACTTGGGAGGGATTCTTATCAGGGAAGTCATACCAGGAAGGAACGAGGACCCGATCTACAACCTGCGTGTTACAGAAGGAGCTTACATTTATTTTACTTTTTAAAATATAGTTTAACATAATAACTTTTACTTGCACTCTTAAATCACCTAAAATTCAAGTAACCTGCGCCCTTGGAACGTGGCTCATTCAAACCAAGATGTGTGGATGAGGTAACATGACAGGGCGTGTGCCACCTCCTCAGAGTCCTTGGAAATAAAGCCACTCGCACCACACTCTTGTCCCCGAATTTAAGCACAACGTGTCCACACCGGGGGGGAGGAAGAAACAGAGAAGCCTCTCGCCTCCTGCTGCCTCTGCCTCGATGGGATAATTTGATTTTATTCTAGAGGTGCTCAAAAGAATAAAACACTCAGGAAGGAAACTCTCAGCACACTCCGTGAACCTCCTGCCAGTTGGCTAAATTCTTCAGTGAGTGAATATTCGTAAATCAATACAACCCTCCCTTCAGAGAAGCTTCCATTTTATACTTTTCTTATTGATCATTTTCCCAATTCTTAAAATGTGTGCATCCTCACTGGGTGCTGGACATCATGGTTTCCTCAATAAGCAGCCACGTTTTGTTGTTTAAATCCTAAAACTGCTTGGTTTTACTTTGTTGTGCAATTAGGCTGCATACAGATGAAGTCAGTTCTTTCAGAGCTTCTCTTCTGTCCTTGTGAGGGGAGCACACAGGAGCCTCCACCTCAGGGGAATTTACACCCACACAGAACCTTCGGGGAGGGTCTTATTTGGAACCTTCTAGTACTGTGGATGTCCCTAGTGCCCATCTGTTTCCCAAGACTCAGAAACTGAGGCTGACATGTTCCCCCAGGCGCCCCACTTGGGATCTCCTCTTTGTTCTTCCAAGCGCAGGGCAGAGGATGGTGGAGGAGTCTGCAAACATTCTTCTTCTCTCAGGGACCACAAACTACACTTCCACATCCTCAGACTCTGAAGGCATCTGTTCCACCGCTATCTTCCAGTTAGCCTGTTGTTTCATGTCCATGGCAAATCATAACGCTCCATCATGATTTGCTGGCTGAGCGGTGGAGTATTTCACTCTGCTTCTGGAGGGCGGAGAAGTCTAGTACCAAGCCAAGAAGAGCAGAACCCATAGAATGCAAATTTTACTATGAAAGGAGGTTTACAGGAGCGGTCAAGAGCATACCCCCCCCCTTTGCACAGTATGAATTCACATGTGAGCGTGTGTGTGCTCGTGCAAGCGTGTGATTTCCAGCTGTGCAGCTAAAGAGTGAGGACAGAACAGAGCAGGGTTAGGCCGGGGGATTCCAGCGGGTAGAGGCTGTGGGAGGCAGAGGAAAGTCTTCGAGGGAGTCCTGTGGGGTCGGAAGAGAAAGCAGGGAGAGGCCTGCTGTGCTGAGCCAGTGAGGATGAGGTCTCAGGAGGGCCAAGGGCATCGCCTCCCATCATGGGAAGAGACAGAGTGGGTGTTGCCTGGGGTATCCTGGGTGAAGCCAGATGGAAGAGGCTGGTGGCCAAGACATCTGGCATTTGGGTGAAAAGGGCGGGGCCACGAGGTAGAGATGAGCCGTCCGTCTCCAGGATGAAGAGGAGCAGGGAAGATGCTGCCGAAGACAGGAAGCAGAAAAGTCGCTGAAACAGGTGGTTCCCACAGGACACTCCTTCTTATCCCCTAATAAAAGACACCAGTGCTGTAAAACATCTGTTGCAGGTCCATCGATTTTCCCCTTTCATACATCTGTGAATCGCCTTCTGCATAGTTACTGGACCCACACTTCTGCTTGAGTTCCGTATCTGCAGAGTCACCTCCCTGCTAATAGTTATGTGAAAGCCCAAAGTTGCAGTGCTTCCCAGCCACTCACGGGCGGGTGTGGAGACAGAGCCAAGTCAGTTTGCAGCGCGCCGGCTCGCGCTGCGGTGAGCACAGCGCTGCCGCTGCTTCCTGCCTCAGCCCCCTTTAAAGGGTAAATGCACATCCTTTCCACGGTCTCTTTGGGCTGCACTGTTCACGTTTTTTCTGCGCTTTTGTTGGTGATTCCGCTGTCTGAAATGCGGCTCAGGTAGAGCGCTGAGGTGCTGTCTGGTCTTTCTACGGGTAAAAAGTCTGCGATGAGCCTCATGGAGAAATTTGAGAGTCAGAAAGCTTCGCTCAGACCCGAATCCAGTGTTAATGGGTTGGCAATGCATGGGGAAAAGACATCTTCAAACAGAAGCACATGGCATAGTCACACAGACTTGTCCCTGAGTCACTGTGCCCAGCAGGCCTGAGGCTGTGTCCTGGAATGTTCAGTAGCTGGTGATTCTATGCTCTCGACTTTATAGCTCACAACTACCGAAAAGTGGTGAGAATCAACTCCACTTGTCTTGAAGTGTGATGGGAAAAGCACCGGGTCAGGGATGCCGGGAGCTTGGCTCTGGCTCCCACTCTTCCGCCGAGGGCTGCGTGTCTCACTGGTGACTCTGGCTCCCTGCTCCGCGGTCCATGATGCAGCTCTTTGAACAGATTATCGCCTCAACCTCCAAGCCCAGCATCCTGTGACCTGAGACCATCAGCTCGGGAAGTCACAGAGCCATTCCTCACCAGGAAGTGTCCCCTGGCTTTGTGGCCCACCACCCCTGGGGATGCCCCCTGCCCTACATAGGCACACACTGACCTAAACACAGAAACCTGGAACGATTCCGGAAAACAGAGGATGCTGGCTTCGGAAGTCACATCAGGGTCTCCTGGGTCTGCAGTCTATGTCACACACAGGTAGGTGTTAACCGTGGACATTCAAGGCACACAGTCCCACTGGGCTTACATAGGGCACGGCCTCCTGGTAACGGGTTTGAATGCTGGGTGCCAGGGTGCTGCCAGGCTAAGCAGGGGGCATCACTAAAAATGCTAGGACCAGTGGGGGCACTGTCACACTCCTGCACCTGCCCTCAGGGTTTCTAACACCAGAAGCAGGAAAGCCATGTCCCACTTGCCACGCAGCCGGACCAGAACACGATGACAGAGGGCAGCTCTCTTGTACCTGTGAGGGTCAGGGGGCAGTTCAAACGTGAGGTGAATTCTCCATATAACTGGCTCTTCCTGCTGGGAAGGACCAGATGAGCTTCCACATGCTGGACTAGAGGGACAGGATGAGCAAGCCACCTTGACAGGAGCAGGAACATGTGGTCTACAAGAAGAGAACTAACCTCACTAACACCCTAGCTGTCACTGGCCTGGCCACACCCCCTAGAGCACCGCTGGGACCCAGGGAGCAGGAAACCAGGGTGTTACTCAGAGAGGAGACCACGTAGGTTCCAGGCAGAGTCGCAGGCTCCCATAAGTCAGCGGGGCCCAGGAATCTCCACCCCGAGGCCACATGGGATGCTGGAAGCAACATCGTTCGGAACCTGCCCTGCGGTGTGTGTCCTGCGAGCTTCAGTGAGGCCACACGGTGCTTTGGTTGCCCCTCCCATGGGGACGCCTCCTTTGCAACCCTTGTCCTGCACCTCAGACCGATATGGAGAGCAATGACGACTCAGACCCCCTCACTGCAGCTCCGAGACAGCCAGCCTGGCGCAGGGCCGCGAAGTCACTGGCAGGCAGGCGGCACTAGGTGCGTGGGCACACTGGGCAGAGAGGATTTGCATCCAGCCAAGATGGACACAGAACACCACTGAAAACATAGGACCGGCTGTTTCTGGGATGCTTGTGCTTAATATTTGGAGACCAGAGCTGACCGTGAGCAGCTGAAACACTGGGAAGATACACGTTTTGGACCAATAGCCAAAGCTGAAACACCAGCGCCCAGATTCCTAGAACCAGGCTTAGAACAAAGAAATCTTAGCATTTTATTCAGAGCTGCTTAAGTTCCAAAATTTTGATCAGTCAAATTTCAATAGGGCAAAACAAATAATACTCAGAACCGTCAGCTACTCCCCTTTTCACATTGTCCCTGAGTCACCTGGGACGTTGGACATCCACTTCCTCTGGCTCCTGAGTAAGAGCAGCAGCAACGCCTCGGTAAACGCGCAGCACGGAAGGGGCGTGAGCAGAACACCCGTCTGTCCTTCTGCCTCAGAAGCCAAAGATGGTGGAAGGCGGTCACGTCAGTAACCGGAAGAGGGTCACCTCTGTGAGGGATGCGCAGAGCGGCCCTGACACAGCCTGATAGATGAGGTGGCTCGAAAGTACCCAGCGGTGTTGTCTCACGGTTCTGGAGGCCAGAAGTCTGAACCAAGCCATGCAGACTTTCCGTCTCTCCTCCTCTCTACGCTGGGGCCGCCCCTTGGTGGTCCTCAGAGCCTTCAGTCCCTGCTTCTACAAGCACTCTGTTTCTCAGGGGACACAGCCACAGGAAGGGCCAGCCTACTGCAGTGGCCTCAACTGCGCGCCTCTACAAGGACATGTTAGTCCCAAACGAGGTCTGTAGCATCTGAAAGATTTCAAAACATCTTTCAGCGGAGGCTACAATCCACCCCATGCCAGTCTTCACAGGTTCAAAATAATAGGCATTAATTGAAGCGTTCTTTAATGTAGCTTTGTAGTATAAAGAGCATAAATGTTGTTTTTCTTCTTTGTCCCACCCTCATTTTTATTCTTTATTATGTCCCAGATCTTAGAGTTAATTTATCATGAGTGTCACTCTACTTAAGAGATTTTTTTTCAAGTAGAAATTCAAGTCAAGACAGAATAATGCAGAGCATACTTATCCTTCTGTTTGAAGTGACTGAAACATCAGACAAAACATATGAAACATTTTTAAGGACTTTGGGCATCAAAGAACAAACAATGATGACCCTGGAGAGCAGGCAGGCCAGCAGGGTGAAGCCTCCCTGGCCAGCCTATCCTGCAGACAGAGTTTCCAGACACAGCACAGGGAGGAGGAGAGCAGCTGAACCAACTCTTAATCCATTTCCCCACTCGTGTAATCATCTGGATGTTCTGAATAACTGCCAAGACCCAGAAATTGGTGCTCTTACAGTCATCACTAATGATTGAGGTGCCACTTGACTCTTGTAATAATTAATCATTGCACATGTACCCTTAGACAGACTTTCAATAAGGAAATGTTTTCATCACTAATAGCTATCTTTAAAGAGCTTACCTAAATTTGCAAGTAAGCTTCTAGATAATGCTGATCTGAATGCCATGTGTCTTGGTTACTTTTTTCTTGTTGCTGAGACAAAATAACTGACAGCCAAAATAAGGGAAGGAAAGGTTTATTTAGCTTACAGTCTGTGGAGATTTCAGTCCATATTCAGCTGGCTCCAAAGCAGGGTGGCATGGGTGAGGGACAACATGGCAGCTGTAGCAGATACCAGAAGAAACCAGAGCAAAAGGGCAAAAAGGGGAAAAGCCCACCTCCTTCCCTCCCTCATATCATACGCCAGCTCCCCAACCCTAGGCGGGTAAAGCACTCACACCACCAATCCCAGTGCTAGACAACAAACCAATTGCAAACGCTGGGCTCAGCCCCCTTTGAGAGACCTGCTCCCCATGACTGCATGAGGCTTTGAGGGGACACCCATACACAAACCATAACACCATGCCTTGCTTTTAATACCGTGATAGGACTAATCTGACACTAAAGAAATTTACTTAAGTGTGATCATTAACTATGAGCAAGTTCAGAGATTGAAGAGGTGAGACTGAAGTCTTATTTTTATTTCCAGTGACTAAAATCAAACTCTAATCGGAAGAAGTGGGCAAAATACCACAGTTGGGGTAAAGTCCTCAAGTTTCAGACCTGAAAAAACAGATATGGCTAAAATTGAAAAAGAAAGAAAGAAAAATATGCACATTCCCTTTAGAATTATGGAGGGAACAACCAAAAATATGTGAGAAAATAAAAAGTTTTAAAAAGCCACTTCCGTGAGAGTTGAGCCACGGCTTTGGGGCACAGAGGGTGCATCCGTGTTTGCTGTCACACTCCAGCCTGGCTGCTTGCACCCTGGGTGCTGGTGGAGTGGACACAGTTGCAGCAGCCTGAGGGCCCCCGAGCCAGCTGGGCCCCCAGCCCCTCAGCCTCTCTCAGTGTGCGAACCTCACCTGGGCCTTTCTTACCTGCATCTACATGGAAGAGAAATAAAACTCACATGTAGCAAATCAGAAGCCGCCAACTCACTGTGCCAGTGACTTCCTAAACAGCAGCCAGGTACAAAAGCACAGGCCTATGACCGAGCAGCCTCTGCTGCCCCTGCCAGCCAGTCTGGGGTCTTGCTCGGCTCCCGCACTGGAGCCCACATCACCTCTGGCTCAGAGCTTCCCAATCTCTGTGTGCTCAGAAAAACTCCTTGAGAATTTTATTGTGCCTCAGTTTACCTTTTAGCAATATATTTTATTTTTAAGGTAAACAGGGATTTTAAAATATCTTTACTGGAAAACGTGAGCTATAACCCTGAGTATACTGTCGAGGTTACCCAGATGACACAGACGCTCACGCTGTGCTTTGTTACCCTAATACAGTGAGAGGGCGCTAGCTTTGCAGCTTGTCAGAGGGAAACGCAGTGTCCAAAGTGTGCTCTTCTCTCTGGTGACCTCTGGAGGTATGGAACCCGGGCCTGCACGAGCACACTGCTCAGCCCCCCACTTCTTCCAAGGATCTGCCACCTGCCCGTCTGCATGCTGGTAGTCACCAGGCTTTGAGGATGAAGGTCACTCTGGCAACTGAGAGCCCTACTCCTCACAGCCCCCAACCCCGTACTACAGTAGGACTCGGGACCCTCATCAGCAAAACGTGGCCAGCTCACATTTTAGGTCCAAGTTCTCCACAAAGCTCCTGAACCATTTCTATGTAAATGACATCAATGCCCCTGCAGCCACCTCAGCATTGCGTTGTCATTAAAGCACACCTGGGCTTCCCAGATTTCGCGTCCCACAGGAAAACCATAAACAGCACACATTCGCCAGTTCACTCATGGGAAAGATGTGAAGTCACCTGACTCGCATTTTCTTGGCCCTCATTGTAACCTCGTTTCTCTGAAGAGCTGCTTCTGTGTCTGCAGGAGATAACCCGTAGCAAACAGGAGAAAGCCAGCCTGTCCCCGCAGCAGCCTTATGTCATGGAGGGAGGAGATGGGACCCAGAACATCCTGTATATGCCCAGATCCCACTGTCAAATCTGTCACCATCGACCCCGAGGTAAGCAGCGGACAGAAGTCCACACCAGAGGGCAGGCCAGCCGAGCAGTGCTGGGAGCCACGGCAGCCAGGAGCGTGGAGGCTGGAGACAGAAGCCCTGGAGAGAGTGGCCCAGAGCTGTCCAGGAAGAGGGACCTTGTGACAGACGCCGCAGCGCCCAGGCTGCTGCCTACAGCTCAAGCTCTTCGTGAGAAACTCGTTTCCACCTTTGAGCAGCTGCGGTTTCTGCAGTCACACACACAGCTGAAGTGACCGTCTGTGACACACAGCAAGTCACTCACTCCAGCCTCCCTACTGGACAGAGGCGGTTACAGGGTGCTGTCCCCTTTCAGATGGGCAAACTGCGGCACAGAGATATTACCTGTCCACGGCGAGATACCCAGTAAGGGTGGTGGCCAGGGTCAGGACCAGAGAAGAGCAGCCAAGGGCAGAGGCTGGCAGCGAGAGGGGCGCAGCGATGGCCCCACGAGAAGCAGGTTGCTCCTCCTGCAGAATCCAGCCCCTGCTCCACCTGCGGTGCCGAGCTACCTGGAGGCCTTGGAAACTCATCCTGCGCGTAAACCCGCCATCCTAGCGTGTGCAGCCTGCAGCAAGACAGAAAAACGCAGCAAACGAGACTGAAATGCGAGTGGGGGACCTTAGAGCTGAACAGAGCAGCTTTAGCATATTCTGACAGTTTCCTTCATTTCACATTTGAGCAGAAAGCTCTGTCTTCTCTTCCTTTTGGAAAATTTATTTATTTCCCTTAGTGAAAACAGTGGGAATTTTATTTGATGACTGTCAACTTAGAAACTGCTCCAAGTCATCCCACCAGGCAAAGCAGCCAGGTTAGGAGCCGAGAGCTGTGTCCCAGGCCCTTTCTGGCCACGCGCGACCACGGGGTCTCCGCAGCACCACCCATGCCCCGTCCTGGGTCTCATCTGTCAGGGAAGATGCTGGAGGGATGGCGGCTCCACAGCCTTTTTAGCCTAATCGCAGGGAAGTGAGCAGGACCGAATCACCCCGCAGTGATGAAACGATGGACGACACCCCCGGCGGCGCCTGAGCTGCTCTTCCCTCACTGGGCAGAAGCGATCGGTTCCCCTCCCTGCTGCTTCGCTCCCTGAGCAGCTGGGGTCAATAAAAGGGCTTCAGATTAACAGAGGCCCCCATCCAACAGGACTTTCCCGTTACCCTGTTTACCACGAGGCCCGGGAAAATTGGCGGGATTAGGGTTACGGCTCTAATAATTTCCTTTTATAGATTTAACCTGAAATAACAGGCTCGAAGGACAAATAAAACTAGCAGTTTCCCGGATCATTCCTGGAGAAATGGAAGCACTAAATACTGCCGCGCTCAGAAGAGCTGTAGACCGGAAGAGCCCCAGGTCACCCTGATCCCAATTAAGGGCTTGGCGGTTCTGGTCTTGCTGCTGGTCTGGCTCTTGCCACGGAGCCATGGGTGCCGTCTCGGTGACAAATGTCCCTCTGAGTGCACAGCCTCCGAGTGGGACTTTGCAGGACCCAGACATAAAGCAAAGAAATGCATTCCTGTCCAGAGTCCCAAGGGCAGCAGAGAGCATGACCCCAGCTGCGTCCTTCACACAAGTGCATCTGATAATCCTGCCGGCATCTGTCCTGAGCTCCACTGGGGACAGAGACTGTTGTGCTGAGGAGGACCTGCTCCACCGTCACCCTGGAGATGAGTGTGCCCAGTGGCACCTCGGCCTCCTGTCCACAGAGGCATCCCCGCGGCACAGTCACCCGCATGCCTCCCAGCCGTAGTGTCAGTCCCCGTGTCCTTCCTGTGCGTCCCACAGGTCCATCTTCCAGCTCTGCTGGGCTTCTCCATGCTCCCCAGAGACACAGGCCTCTCCAGCAGCAGAGACCCTGGGAGGGCAGGTGAGGCTGCTTCCTGGGTGGTGAGCTGAGCTGGGGTCCAGGAAGGTGCCACCAGGAGGGCCCCATCAGTCCCCACACAGACAACCACCTAATGGAGGGACCAGCTACCAGCATCTGCTTCCTCCAGGAGATTATGGGCAGGAGCAGTGGGGCTGAGCTATTCAAAGAGGAGTCTGCACTGCCAGGCCTGACAAACACAGTCTGAGCTGAGCTCAGCGAGAAGACGCACACATGACTTTCCAAAGCCACCTCAGGAAACAGGCAGTGACAAAGGTTCTCCCCGCTCCCATTCTTCTATTTCTGTGTCTCTCACTGTGTAGCCCAGGCTGGCAGCAAACTCAGTGATCCTCCTGCCTCAGCCTCCCAAGTGCTGTGATTATAGGTAACCACTCCCAGCTAACACTCTCATCCTGGATTCATCAATAAAATATTCACTCAATTCTCCTGCACAAGGGCCCAAACATTTTGAACTCTGTGGCCACACTGAGGTGGCCTTTGGTCCTGTTTGTTCTGAGGTATTTTGATACTAGGTCTTGCTAAGTTGCCCAGCTGAGGATTGGACTTGCGACCCTCCCGCCTCAGCATCCTAAAGCCCTGGGGTCACACTGGCATGCAGCATGAGCCCAGCTTGCTTTTCAGCAAGTCAGAGGCGGGGGGACAAAGGCAGCCTCAAGGAGGTGCCCCAGGCAGGGGCACCAAGGTGTCTTGGGCCCCGGGGCTGCTGCAACAAGGTAGCACCAGCTGGGCTTCCACGTCTTCTCTCACTGCTGTGGCGCCAGGACACCAGGACCGAGGTGCAGCTGGCTTGGGGCTGGGAGGCACTCAGGGATGACCCCTCCCTGGGCACTGGGGTCCTTGGCTGGGGGTGGCGCCTTTGCAGCTCAGGACATCGCCACCTGGACCCTTCTCTGTGGGAGGAAAGGCAGAGCCGGTGCCTCTCCTTGCCACACCTGACACCTTTCCTTAGACCTGACCCCCTTGGAGGTGTGCAGGACAGTGGTGATGCGAGGAGAGGCAGCCAGCACCCCGGCGAGGTGTCCCCAGTGCCCCGCACTGCACCCCCCTCCTGCTTCCCTTTGATAAAAAGCAGCATTTGGCCTCGGCATTGCATTCAGAATAAGCCCACTCTGCGGCCCCAAAGCCCAGACAGCACTGCATCATCAGCGACGGACTCAACCTGGAGGGCAACGCAGGCAGGAGCTCTGCTCCGACTCCCAGCCTGCTCCCAGCCCACTGTGCGCTGTCCATGCCACCTGGCCACCTGGCCTCCTTTCCCCTCGGGGCAGCTCTGGTCCCGGGAGAGGCAGACTCTGCTGCCAAGCCCTCCCTGCCTGCCCTCCTGGGAATCACCGAGGACCCGTGAGAAGGCAGGTGTCTAAACCCAGGGTTTACAAACGCGCTTCTCCTGTGAATCAAAGCCGCCACAGCGACATGGCTTTGGACAGAGGCGTCAGGACAGAGGGTCCACTTCTGCATGTCACATTCACTCTGTGGCTGCCCTTTCCACAAGGAAGGAGGAGGGACAGCAGAAGACAGGGAGGCATGGCCACAATCACAGCCAAGCCTGGTGCACAACTGGATCTCATGGTGGTGTACTGACACCCCGTGTGAGGACAAGGAGCCACAGTCACTTTCTTCCTTAAAAGAGCATCCGAGGCCGGTGGGCAGTGCACACTGGGAACCCAGCCCTCGGGGAGGCTGAGGCAGGAGGACTGCAAAGAGCAGCGTCCTGGGTGGCTTAGCGTCCTAGGGAGATCCTGTCTCGGAATAAAGGCCTGGCCGGATGCAGCTCAGTGGGATCCCCACGGTGCCATGCAGAGGTGGGGCAGCAGGGATTCGCATGTGGCCAGGCCAGGTGGATTCCCAGCGCCGAGGGTAAGGGTGAGACGCCGCAACGGGCAGTGGGCGGTGCAGACAGTGCAGGACCCGCCCCATGGAAGACAAGTCCCGTGGAAGACACATGTGGACACACACATGCCCTACTCTAGGCCCTACTGTGGGAACTGGAGCCCAGAGGCAGAAGGACCCATGGACAGACAGTGCCATGCCAAGAGTTCCTGTCCGGAGAGGTCATCGGGAATGCAATGGGGGAGACAGCTGGGCTGTCAGAGCCGCCTCCTGCCCGGGACAAGCTGAGTGCCTCAAGGTCCCCCAGGGCGCCCCACCGTGAGCCTGGCTGCCCTCCGTGAGGGCCCGGGCACATCCCAGGCCTGTCCCCTTTTCTCTCTGCAGACATCTCGGTCAGAAAGAAGGTTCTCAACTCCTGAGCTGCAGTCCAGGGCTGGAGCAGCTGTAGGCAGAGACCAATCTGTGGGAGGTGGATTAACCCTTCCGGTTAGAAAACCTGAAATGTGGGTTACAGGGGTTTTAGGTGCTGTCAGGTGAGGAGGAGGTCTGATTTCTTTTTCACTTTTTTTGACTTAAGATTTCAAATGAATTTCAGACAAATCAATTTCAGATTGATTCAATTTATGTTTCGAATCAATTACTAATGATTTTCATGTGGGCAGGATATTTGCAGATTATGAATGAATCTTCCCCAAACCTCCCCCGGCACTGTCCCCTCTGAAGGCCAGGCCATTGGCTGGCTTTGTCCCGGCTCTGCCGTCGTCCCCAGCATGGCATCAGGCACAGCGAGATCACCCAACACATGTCTGCTGAACAGTGAGGGAAGGCTAGAGACCAGAAAACTTCCTGCGTTCTCTCTCCACAGAGCCTCCCAAAGAGGCACAACCACAGCCCTTCCTGTCACCACGCCAGATGGATCTGGAGGGTCCCAAGCTTTCCTCCCCTGCCTGGTCTGAGAAAGGCTGATGCCAACCCGGTTGCCTCTGCAGACAGAGAGCAGCTCCATCCTGCAGCACCCACGGCAACTGCTTCGAATGCGGGCGCAGCCCCGGGCAAAACTCGGAGCTGCAGGTGATTAACAGGTACGGGAAGGTAGGTCTGTCCTTCCAGTCTCACAGAGACAGAGGAGGGCCCACCTGGCTCTTAAAAACTTTCCTGGGCATCCCGGCTTCTGCCCCTGCCAGTTTACCTGTCTTATTCAACCTTCAGCAAATACCACCTCGCACGTGGCCATCCGCTTGCCCTTTGGGCTTTGGGGAGAGGTGACTTCTCGCAGGCTGAAGGAGGTGGACGCCCACCTTACCTTTCTGAATAAAAACAACCCAACCCAGTGCTGTTGCATGGAGGGTGCCTTCGGCCCCTGCTGTTGTCACCGGTTTTTGCCAATTTTATCCATTTTCATCCCAACACTGGACCCACTTAGAGAGGAAGCAAACCCCTTCTCAGGAACCCCGTAGTATGATTGTTTCAACCCTGAGCTGTGTCTACACTGCCCGGGACTCAGCAGCTGCTCGCCAAGTGCAGAAAGCCAACCAGGGGACAAATCCACACAGCTGTGCTGGTCATTCTACCAGGCTTCTGAGGACTTCAGCCTGCAGCAGTTGTCCTGCCCAGGTGGCTCGTCTGGCCTGCCCCAAGCATGTGGGAGGACAGAGTGCCTGGCTGCTAGGCTGCTGGCCCGAATTTGCCAGTGTCCCTCAGCTTGTCTGGGAGGGAGATAGCAGCAAGCTCTCTGGAAATCAAACCACCTGGAGCCAGGCTTCCTGTGTCCCCTCCAGCTGTGACATCAGGGTGCTCTGCCTCCAATCCCTCATGTGGACCCTGCACGACTCGTCAGGAAGGACTAGGCCGTTGGATTTATAGACTGATAGGAGCAGATCCTTGGAAGCCGTCCACATGAGCCATGAGGGTCTAACAGAAGGAAGCCTCAGCGCCTCTGCAGGGTGACTGGAATTTCCCCAGGCCTTGATTCAAATTTGGAATAATGTCTCCAAGCAAAGGTAGAGCCATTTGTCCATATATATTTCATTTCCCTGAGGTCTCCAGTTACTCACAGATGCCACCCTAGGCATGACAGCAGCGGGGAAGCCTCTCTGGAATTGCCCCACTGAAGACTTTCGTATAGCCTCCATCATGACCAGAGCTTGTCTCATAGTAACTACAAGTGACTCCGTAGGAAGTCAAAGGTGTAGGGAGGTGTGTGTGTGTGTGCACATGCATGTGTGTGTGTGGTGGTCGTGAGTGGGAGCGGAGCTGCTGCAGTGTCCTCCGTTGTCTTGAGAGTCTCATCACTCTTGAAGAAGCAGCCTCACCTTTCCATTCTGCAGTAGACCTGCCACAGGCATCACTGGTCCTGCAGGATGGGACCATCGCTGGCAGCAGGAGCTGTGCCTTTCACAACAGGAGGCTGGGTCAGGAGAAACTCCTGGCACACCCGTGAACTCAGCACTACACCCATGTCTTCCCAGGGCTTCCACTTGTGCGGGACACGGCCAGACAGCTCAGAGCCCCAGGACCTGTCCAGCCACAGCAATCATGCTGTGGGGGTGAAGCCCTCACTCCCCATCTGTGATTCACTGATGTCCACGCTGTGGTCCAGGGATCCTTCAGAACACCCAACCCGGAAATAACGACGTGCATTTCTCCCCTCCGGCCCCGGTTCTCCGGTTTCTGTCTCCTGAGGCTCTGAGCGCGGGCTCCGTATTTATTTTCTGCAACATGAGATAAACCCCAGTGTTTAGCTGTTTGGTTTTTACTGAGTGATTAGTGTAGGCATGATAAGGGGAGAGGCACGTAAAGCATTATTTTATTTGAAAGCCAGAAGCACATAATGTTTATTAATAAAGAGCCTAGTTTACACAGATTTTATTATTATTGAACATAAAGTGGTTTATATTACAAGCAAGGGTGAAATTACCAGCTAATTAGCCTGTGAAGATCACGTTTAATGGAATATATAAATCTAGGGTGTTGCATTTTTTTGTTAACCTTACGGGTCTTATTCAGCATGTACATATGCAGGCTTTATGCTGAAACAGGGGATTGGGACATACAGTCCAAGGTCAAATGATGAATTTTGTGTTTCCCAAATTCCAAATTCTCAGAGCTCTACATTCCTTAACTCTATGGAAGTCACTTCCAATACACAGCTGTTTGTGTGAACCATGAATTCAACTAAAAATGATGGTAATTGAGAAAAACGAAAGTGAAGAATTTATAGGCCAAATCTCTCTCCCCCTCCTTCCTTTCTCTCTCACCTTCCTCTCTTCCTTCCCTAAAGCTTAAGACCCACTTTACTTTTCCGAAGGAACTTTGCTTCTATTAACTTAGAGCATTGCACAATCTTTGTAAACACCATTCTCATTTATTTCAGTTACATTTTGTAAGAGCACCATAAAATGTGTCAGGCACGGAAATAAACCATCAGTCACCAGAAACACAAATTGTATGGGAAAATTACTAGAAACCATATTTTGGAAGGAAAAGAGAAAAACTTCAAGAATTTGCGAAAACAATCCTAAATGTTTGCTTACGATGTGCATTTCTCATTGAAAGAGCAGGGGCTGTGGTTCCCAGCAGGCCTCACCGAGAAGCAGGGGTGCCTCGGTGCCCTGGAGGCTGCCGGGGTGCGGCCTGACACCCACCCGCCCTGCGGCCTGGGTCCCCTACAGCCGGCGCTCCTGCGCTCCCTTGCGCGGAGGTTTTCTGTGCACCACAGGCTGAGGGTGCACTCAACCTCCACGCAGCAGCAGAAGCCGGACCTCTTCTCCCCCGCGGCCTGGGCCCTGCTCTGGGAGCTGGTGCTGCTCCTCTGAAGGAAAAGACACCTTGGCAAGGGGTGGCACCTCAATGCGCTTGTCCCTTCTCAGCCAAGCAAACCAAACTGAAACAGGAAGCCTGCCTGGCTGCTGGGCCAGCTCCTGGGGGTTTCCGGTTACTCTGCGACCCCCCCAAGCCACGGAAGGATAAAAACGTGGCTCACACTGTACCTCGCGCTGTTCATTCTGACCTAGGAGTGGGCTTCCCGTTGTTGTGGCTGCAGAACTCAGAACAAACCGAGACCCACTAGGCAGGAGATGCGCACCGGCACCGGCCCAGCTCTGTTCCCGGCAGGGTGCTGCACACACTTCTGGCTCTCTCCTGCGATCTGCAGATGAACACTGCCCCCTGCTGTCCAGAGCGCGCACTTCCGCCAAGAGCACGGGGCAGGGTGGAAACCACCACTGTGTAACCGAGAAATTAAATTTTGATGCCTTCAGTTCTTAGCTGTCAGTTGTGAAGAGTTATAACTGCAAAGGATCACTATTGCTTTGCCTTATTATTGTTAGTCATTTTTATGAACTATCATCACTGGCAAAGACCCACTGAAATGAAAGGCCAAGCAGAGACAAAGACAGCTGCTGTGGCCCAGCCACAGAGCTCAGAACAAGGTGCGAAAACAGCTCTGCAGGAGGCCTGGGCAGGCGCAGCACTCCAGGGAGCAAGCGCTGCTTCAGCCAGTCACGCTGCACTGGGAGCTCAGCGCCTGAGCCTCAGCCCCGTCCATCCGGCATCCTGGCCAAGAAGCGAGGCCCAGGGCTGGAGTCGGCCCTCAACAGTCCGCACACCGCAGGGCAGGGATGTGCCCTCCCCTCTGCCTCCAGGGTGTGCCGGTCCCCGGGAGGACGTCCTCTGGGGAGGAGCCCAGGCCCGGCCTTCAGGGAGCCTCCCAAAGCTCTCCTGGCGAAGTCTCTGGGCCCAGAGGGCACAGCTTGCGGTCCCTCGGCGTCCCAGGAGTGGACCAGAATGGCTCCCATTGTGCAGTGTGGTTGAGCACAATGAGCAGACGCCTCCCCACAGCTCTAGGAGCCAGGCCTGCAACCCGCCCTTGCTGGACAGCTTGGAAAATGCCGTCCAGTGTCCACCGTGGACCAGCTCCTGTGTGTCCTTCAGGCCACGAAGCGCTCCGATGCCATCCAAAGGCCATTCGTGCAGTGAACGTCCCTCGCTCTGCACTGCAAGCTTCTGTGCCTGTGCCTGAGTCTATGCTCGCGTCTGCAGCCAGGTCAGGGGTGTTGCTGTGCCATACGGGGCAGGCCCAGGGCTCCTTTAACTGCACCCAACTCACGGCCAGATTCCCGCGGGAGCTGGCACTGCTGGAAGGCGCCGCCATGCTTAGTGCAGAGAACTCAGTATTTTGTTTTTAACCAATGTCCCTTCAGATGAGGGGACATAGCACAGTCGCTCTGTACCCTTGGTTTCACTGCGAGGTCAACTATGATCTGAAAACATGACACGGACAGTTTCAGCAGGACACGGTCCCTGAGCCCCAGCCCCATGTGCTGGCACCTCCCTGTTCCATTCCGCCAGTCAGCTGTCGTACCACCTCGTCCCTGTGCCCATCCTGGCCATCATCACTCCTGCACCCTCGGCTCTCGGGCCGCCCCACCCTTATGCAAGTGGCACTGTCCCATCCCACACTGTCACAGAGGAGCAGGAGTGTACCATCGTGAGAGGCTGAAAGACAGACACCACGCTCACGGGCTTTTATTAAAATCCGTTGTTATCCTTTCATTTGATCAGCAGTCAGTGTTGCTAAGTTCTCACTCTGGCTGGTTTAGGTTGAGCTTCGTCAGAGGCAACTGTGTGTGAGAGGTCAGCGCAGCACATCTAGGCCTGATGTCCCTAGGCTCCCGGCCCGTGAGTATCAGAGTGGTTGGAGGGAGCAGAGCCGCCACCTGCCGTCCTGGTCCCCAGGCTCACCGTAGGGCCTGGCATGGCCCCGAGGGGGCTCTGCACTGAGAGCTCCAGTTTATTTTACTTCCTGCTCTAGAAACTAGTCCCGTTCCAGGTAACGTAGTCGCCTAACAGTCTCGACAACATTAATACGAACGCAGCTGATCGTTATTGGCACTTACTGTGTGCCGAGCTGGCCACCCTGGCCTGTCCCATGAGATGCTGCTGGAAACTCCCAGCAGCCCAGGCCTGAAGAGAGCACCATCTCCACCTTGAGGCTGAAGAAGACAGAGAGGCTAAACCATCTGCTCACCGTTGCTTGATAGGTGTGGGACTGGGCCTTGCGCCCAAAGATTTTCTTGGTTCCTATATTATAAAATGCTCGTGTGTTTATTTAAACACCAAAAAAAAGCTCACTATCTTAAAAGGAAACACAAAATACTATTTCTGCTGATTCGCTGAGCAGAAGACTCGTACTTGGATGTGTGTGGTTTGGTGTGGAGGACCTGCCATTGGCACCCTGCCCCGAGCAAGGGCACATCCTAAAGACGACCAGAAATGGTACTCCAGATCTGACCCCAAACCCCAAAAGATGCTAAGGAGCCAGGCTGTCCCCAGAACCACTAGGACCTTCACTGCACCTGTGGCAGGACTGAGCCTGGTGTCCCTGGATGTCAGTCTGAGCACCAGCCTGGCCATATGACTCTCGGAAGAAGGGCTGTGCTGTCCCATTGCTGCTGGGCACACAGTAACTGCGCACTGAACACCGGTCCATGGGCTGATTAAGTATGGGTGGGAGCCCAGACGGAGGTCAAGGGACAGAAGCCCCAAGTCCAGCAGATCCTGCACCCCACTCCCAGGCCTGGGGGGCACCTGTCTGACAGGCTCAGCTCCTCCTGCCTCTGCCTCTGCCCCACTGGTGCAGCTCCTCTGATTTGAACAGCTCATTAGCAAACCAGGAGATCTTTTCTCTGAGATCCCTTCATCCTCCTAACCCTAAATCCCCGGGGGCCTTCGGCATGCGAAGTAGGCTCCTCCGGAAACACTGACAGGGCTGGTAATAACGGCATTCTTGGTGGTTTGCCTAAGAATTTGGAAGCGGAAGTCCCCTGTTTCCAGGGGATAAATGGCCTTTCAGAGTAAATGGATGAAGACCCAGGCTGGCAGCTTCCTCCACAGGTTGCTGCCAGCTCGGCCACCACAGGCCAGGCCATGCCTTCCCCAGTCCCAATGGCACTGCCAAGGCTGCATGGTGCCATGCCAGTAGCAGAGGTCAGAAGACACAAGCAAGTACACACATACAGACACACACACACACATGCATGCACACACATACACACATGCACACGTGCAGGGTCATGCAGGACACAGTGAGGTCCCAGCTGCACACTGGGAGAGGCTTAGGAGAACCCCAACTTGACAACCCCCAATCTTGCTCCCCAGATTCCAGAACTGGCAGGAGCAACTTCTTGCTTCAGGGCTGGGGTGCTCTGTCATGGCCAGCAGACCAGACCAACACCCCCTAAACCTACAGCCTGGTCCTCCCCGGGAGCACCCAGGTTTTCCCAGTCAGGACTTCTTGTTCTCATTTCTCTGGACTTCAAGGCCTGGAGCTGAAGATCTTGACCTCCCTGCCTTCCCTTGCTGCTTCTGCACCTCAGCCTCTCAGGACCAGAAGACCTAGATGTCTGAGTGTCACGTGGGTGTCATCAGCTCAGCCCCTGCCATGGCCCAAGACATGGGGAAGTGCTGGCCCCAGCCCTGTGTCCTGAGAGAACTCTGGGGCCACACATTCAGCATGTGGCCAGCCAGTCTCAGCCCACTTCTCCCCTGCTCTGACCTGTCCACTGCTCTGGTCTGCAGCTCTGCAGTCCACAGCTCTGTCTCCTGTGGGCCTGGTTCCACCCAGCGCATCCCCCATTCCGCACACAGTCACCACGGCCCGACACCTGCTGAGGGTGAGCCGGTCCTCGTGGAACACCAGCCCACGGGCTGATGAAGCAGAAGCCGGAGCCCAGGCTCGCCAAGTGAACCCTCCAAGTAGACGGCTTTTCCCAGGCCTGGTTTCCACCCCACCTCTCTGCAACAGCTCTTTGCACTGTTTTCCAAAATGCATTCCCGCTCAGTGAGACTTTCTACTGCTGTCCTGCTTACTCGCAGCGACCCCACTGCCTCCCGACAGTGGCTGCATCACCATCACCATGTTCCCAAGAGGCACTCAGGGACCGAGGACCTCACAGCCCCTCGCCCCACAGCGCTCACAGTGACTCAGGGCGACGCCAGGGCACCGAGATGCCAAAGCCTGCAGTGCAGGGCGACCTCAGAAGCACGGCTGGCTGCTTCCTGCTCTCACTTCCCACGTAAGCTCTGTACTGGCAGCACAAACACAGACACAGTTCCCTCCGCATCCCCGAGGGACACTTCCTGGCTGATTTCTTCTAAATTGCACCGGTTCAGTCGAAAATCAGCCAAGGTCACGACAGTGGAAGGCATGTTGCTCGCCAATCCGAGACCTTGGACAGGAGACCCGAGCATGGACTCCACGCCAGAGTGCTGAAATCACCCTGTAATTATTTTATTTTTGACTATAGCAAGTCTCAATCAAATTGCTATCCTGGGCTCAAAGCACTGTTTTCTGAAAACATTTAAAAGCCAACGTGTACTTATCGGTGCATATTAAATATGAACCACTCTGCAACGTGGACCAGATTTTACAAGGCACGGAAATGTCTTCTTTAGTCTCGGCCAAGCCGGAAATGGCCTTCATCATACTTGGTCATGTGTGGAGCGAATCCTTCCTCCTCTACGCAAGACAGCAGGCAGCCCTCAGCGGCCCCAGCCTTCGGCACGGCAGGAGAACCCTCCAGGCAGTGGTGAGTCATGCTGAAGCCAGATGACACAGGAGCTCTGCGAGGCGGGGATGGCGGGTCAGGCTCAACTAGAACAGTCCTGGACTCCTCAGAGAGGGGGCTGCCATGGCAGGCAAGGCACTGCTCTCGGGCTGGCTGTGCAGAGTCGGGCCAACCCCAACTCAAGGCCTGGCACCATGGCCAGGCCACAGGGCTGGCCAGTCAGCAAAATTGAGCTCTTGCCAGACCTCTGTGAGGAGGTCAGGACCAGCTGGGGCGGCGGGACAACAATCACTTGTTGTTGTGTTGGAAACCACTTGTGTTTGGTCACCAGGCACCACCACACTAGCTCTGGGAATCAGTTACAATCATCCCACCCAGAGCCCAGTCCACTGCGGACCAGCAGGAACCCAGCAACCGGCAAGCAGGATGAGGGAAACTCCCAAGGGGCCACAGCGGATGGATGACAGGACCTCCCTGGGACAAGGTGCCTTGGCCACAACTTTCCTCCATGACCAGTAGGACAGATAAAGGTGAGGGGTGTCCTGGGCCCTGCCACCCCAGGGATTCCCTCAACTCTTCTCCCCACCCCCACAGTCCCACCGCCATCCACCTCTGCCTGGGGGGTCAGGTCCAGGCCGACGGCCCCCTGAGTTCTGTTTGGCTGGTGTTGGCAAGAGTGATGAGCTGCTTCAAATAACAAGACTTATTAAAAGAAAAAAGAGAACCCCCTAAAGCCCCTCAGACATCAAATGACTCTTACAGAGCAACACTTTGATGAATTAAGTGCAAATGAGTCGGGAACATGTGGGTCACATTTCCCTGGAAATACCCATGGGTTTAAATATTCAGAAGGAAAGTGTTCAGGAAAACAGATCCTGAATTTTCCTGAACACAGTAGTTGAAAAATAATCTCCTGCCCTGGGTCTCAGGGCACAATTACCCCCACATGCACACGGGCATCACTGGGGTGCAGAGGCCACCACGACTGGCTGCCAGGGTCACAGACACTGCGACCCTGGGTGTGGAGGCAGCGAGGCCCATGATTTCCACATTCACACTCATGCAGTGTTGCTTTTGCTTGGCTTTTGTGGGAGAGAAGAAGGTGGTGACGATTTCTACCCCGCCCTGTTCCGCTGTCACCAAGGGATACTTCTGTACCATGTGTGACACAGACATACACCTCCTCCTGCAGCCCGTCCAGCCCCGGCTCCCAGGCCAGCAGTCTGCACTGCCATTTGCGTTCACTGACGCACTGAGCTGAAGTCTCAGCAGAATGGCGAGAAGTCTCCGCTTTCCAGCATGGAGCTGGCACTGCCAGAACCCACAGCCATGTCTGACTTGAAATCTGTACAAGAAAGGAACGTCAGTGGGAGCGCAGGGGCCTCTCCTCTCCCCTGCTGGACCCCCCGCCCCCTGCCAGAAGCTCCCCATGCTGCACTGAGTTTCCCTCTGGGCTGCTGACTACCTGACTTAACCTTGCCACCTACTGTCACAGTGGCCAGATTTTCTTGTCAGCTCTCATTTATGAATTGTTTACTTGCAAAACTGAACAAAGTCACTTTGGAGATGTAAACAAGAACCTGAGAGAGGAAACAGAGTCAGAAAAACCAGCCTAACATTTGAAAAACAATTTCTTTAGGAGGTTTGGAAGCGCTGAGAACATTTACAGTAAGGAAGGAAAATGCGTTCAGTGTCTCGGCCACGGTCCTGACCATGCGTGCTGCTGAGGGTCAAGGAGAGGGTTCCCTGGGGGAAGTCGGGTCCCGCGTTCAGAGACCTAGGCTGACTCTAAAACAAAACCGGTCGTTGAAGTTGGTGAAGGCTTCGCTAAACACACATCTATTTTCATGGCTGCCACCCAAGTGTCCACAGGGACATCCTCTGGCGCCTGCATGTACCACAGCCTTTCCACAGTTAGGACCCCAGATGAAGCCACCGCTTCCCATGTCCGTGTCTCGGGGTACAGAGAGCTGCTGTCTAATTGCATCCTTTCCTGTCCAGGTCCCTGGACCCCTGCACCCGAAACCTCTGTGGCATTTCCATGCCTTGTAAAATCTGCCCCGACCCTTGAGGCCGCCACCAGCCCACTGCTCCCGCCTGTCCCATGACCAGGAAGGGTCTCGGGGTCACAGAGAGGGCAGGGAATTTACTCTCCTGGGGGAACCTGTGAGGCCCGAGTTTGGACCGCACGTGGTGAGGAGGAGAGCCGGGGAGGCCCTGGTCCACCGCGCGGTGGGCTTCGCTCTTCCCAGCTCTTCCCGGCTCTTCCCAGCTCTTCCTGGCTCATCCCTGCGATCCAGGAAGCCTCACTCCAGCGCTGCCCCTAAGGAAAGGTCTCCTTCCTCACTGGGGCCCCAGGCCCCCCCCCTGGTGGCCTGCGTATGTGCCCTGGCCGTCTGCCTGGCAAGATGCACTTAGGAATTTCTGCTCACTGTAGCAGGCGCTGTCATGGGCGGAGTGACTAGGAAGGGAACCGCAGCCCAGGTCTCGGTGAGGATCCCACAGACATCTGTGGCATATCATCACTATGACTGGTCCGCTTGTGCCAAACTGGGGCACGGCTGGTCTAGTTATCTCGGTCACCTGAACGTGAGTCAGCCTGTTTTCTATTGCTAATAATATACCACAATTGGGGAGGCAGTAAAGAAAAGGGCTTTGTTGGGGGCACAGCTCTAGGCCATGGTCAGGGCAGGGACCACACCTGGTGAGGGCCGAGGAAGGCTGTAGGTGCTCCCTAGAGGACCCTGCACCCCTAACCACTATCCACCCCTCAAGGCGGGGAACTAATCCCCTCTTTAGGCCCCACTGGCCCCATCCCCTGATGTCGCACAGTGGGACAGAATTTCACTATGACTTTGGAAGGGACAAATAGTGCTCAAACTGGGCAGCATTGGTGGAATCAAGGGAAGGTCTCCTGGGAATCCAGGAAGAGGAAACAGCAACCTGAGAGAGGGCAGAGGGCCACAGCAGCCTCAGCTTCCGTACCTCGGAGTCACCAGTTCCCAGGGGACAAAGACCAGGGATCTGTGTTCCTCTGTGCAGGTGACCCGGCCACCCACACTTGGGAGAGGGGGCTTGGGATGCGGCCCAGGCAGCACAGCCGTGTTTCTTGCATGCGGGCTCTGCCATGCTAGGGAGATGGATGGATGCGGACAGCGAGAGGCCCCTCTGGCCACCTCCGCAGCTCCTGTCTGAGTCATAAATCCAGCGACTCTCCAGCAATGGACAAGTGAACACTGCAAGGGCAACAGCTGCCACTGGGGGGCACACAGGCGCCGGGCCACATGGAGGGGACGCGGCCAGGGCCTGGGGGTCACAGCCGCCGCGCTTGTCCTGCTGTCTCCTCGAAGCCCTGGAACTCTGGATAAAAGAGACAGCCTCGCTGATGACACCGGGTCCTCTGCATCCAGGTGAGCAGCCTGACTCACAGGACCCGAGGAACAGCTTGGGTGCACTGCCCCGCCGTCTCCGCCTGTCGGCCTCACTGTGGAGAACGCTGTCTTTCCTGGTTGGTGGAGCACTGCTCTGTCATGAAGAGGGATAACCCTGAGACATCTGTAGGAAAATGGATGCACTTGAGATCCTCATGTCTAGTGAAATAAACCGACACCCCAGCATAAATATTGTGTGGGTGTTTTATATGAAAAATCTGGAGTATAAATAATTTCAAAACACAAAATAAAAGAGACAATGGGAAACAGGGAGGTCTTTTGCAATTGGGAGGACCAAGAGATGGGGCAGAGAGGGGCATAAGAAGAAGGAAGGGGTGCTGCGTACATGGGCCGACTCCCCACGAGGAATGCAATCGGCGTGTGCGGCAGAAACGGAATGAAGACCCACAGTTGCTTCCTGAAGACCACACACGCGGGAAGGTTACGGGCGCGGGCTCCTACCCAGTTAACTGCAGAACGAAACGTGCTGCAGTTCCAAGCAGAACCCCAGGAGCTTCCTTTAGGAAAACAAAGTGCTGGCAAAGTGGCCCTGCCACGTACTAAATATTACAAAGCAAAGTGAAGACAGGGTCATACAGACAAGGAGCCCAGGGCAGGGTGACAGAAGCAGACCTCCGAGCACACAGGAGCCAAGGTATGCTGGTGGCATTTCAACCCAGAGGGCCATGATGGTTGTCCCATAAGTGGCTTAAATGACTAAAGAAACATTTAGAAAAGATGCTGTCAGCCAGCAGTGTGCCGAGAAGCTGTCCCCATACCCCTGGGTAAGACAGGAGCCCAGCTTCTCCTCCTTGCCACACTGTGCCCAGCTTCCCCCGCTGCCACGGGACCCTGTGATCTTGGAGCCCGGGTCTGGGACCTGACCTTGCTCATCAGCCGTGCTCAGCCTCTCTTCCCCTCTCCATCTGCCAAACAGCCGCATAACAGACGCCGCCACCTGCTTCCCGGCGCGGGGAGGAGGACGCTATTAGGCTAATGTCATCGGTGACTTTGGAGCTGAGGCCTGCACAGACGTCAAGTACGGTCACCTAATCAAAGGCCCAGGCGTTCATCGATCTTCAGAAGCAGGGTGGGGGACGCGGTGTTTCTATTTGCTATTTGAAATGGTACCCAGAAGCGAGAGGACGTGGCCTGATGGAAGGCGATGGCCCCAGCAGCCCGTCTGTGCCGTCCATTCAACGTCTGTCCGAGGCGCGGATCGCGGAGCCCATTACCACGAGCAGGCTGCCCAGTGCTGAGCAGGTGGAAGGACAGCACAGGTCACCGCTGTGTCTCTACCCACACGGAGTGTGCCCCACGGCCACTGCAGCGGATATGGACAGAGCCACAGAGACCTCGCAGCTCGCCTGCCAGTGCAGGAGAAAACACGTGAGCACCAGGCCTCGGTGATTAACTCTGCTCCTCTCCTGGAAGGTGAAGAGCTTTTTATTATGTAAATTATAAATGTCCTGGAGGGAAAGTTTATCTCCTGCTCACACCGAGCAGCACGCTGTCTGAATCAGGGTTTTTATGTTTATTAGTCCAGAGGGGCCAGTTGGGCTCTCACAGCTCTGAAGTGCTGATGTTTATCGATTGCTTCCAAATAAACCCAGTGGCAGGGTGTCCAGGGGTCACCAAACAAGGAGCAGGCGGCTGTGTGACTGTGTGGGAACCCAGCCCTGCTGCATCCCGTCCCCGTGGCCCGGTGGCTTCTGCTCTCCCTCCTCACCAGGCTTTCCTAGCACCTCCTCACCCAGTGGAATGAGCTCCCACTGGTGGTGGTTGGCTCCAGCGTCCCTTGGCCGTGGAGGCCTTTGCTGCCAGTTGTTCTTGGGTGTCTCTGGTGCACTTTGAGTCCAGTGCATTCCCTCACTCTTGAGGGCGGGCTGCGTCTAAGCAGGTGAAACAGCGCCCAACTTGAACTCCAGGCTGAGCTCCCAGAGCAGCCTGCAGACATAGATGGCAGCGTGGACGGCAAGGAGGATCCCCATGCTTACACACGTACCCCAGGTTAGGGTGCATGGCAGCCTCTCTTGGACAGTAGTGGGCAGCCCTGCAGCTGTCCGGGGCAGTAGCCCTGGACACACAGAGACCACAGAGATGAGCAGCGACTGCCGGGTCAGCAGAGACAGCATCCCTGCCCATCCCAGGGCCATCATGGGGGCCGCGGCTGGAGCCGGGAAGAAGCTGCGAGGGGAGTGTTACCCTCCGAGGGGCAGACCCACGGCTGCCGGGGAGCAGGGCTAGGGCGCTGCCACCTGGAGCGCACGTCTGGGGAGGGTGCAGGAAAGAACGCAAAACGAGGCGTGGAAATGTGAGGCAATGTTCCCTGCCGCCACAGCGGGAATGGCCCTGCCCACTGTCCCGAGAGCGCCAGGACCTGCGCACAGTCTAAGTTTGGGGTAAGTGCCACGTGTGACCCGTCGCCACGAACCCTCCTTATCCTCCCTCTCGCTCTGCACGCTCATCCCACCGTCCTTGTCTCTCTCGGGAGCAGCTCTGGAGTCCTCTCTCGTGGGTCTCTCCACAAGGTGTGACCAGAAATGCAGAGAATTGCCATGCTGAGAGCCACTCACGGAAAGGCAGCCCATAAAAACGCTGTGCTTGCCCACCTCGTTCACCGAGCCATCTGCCCTGATTCAGGGCACGGAGGCAGCTGGGCAGCAGCTAGGGGCCCGTCTGCCCTCACCCATCCCTTGCCCCAGCAGGACGGTGCTGCGTGCAGGGAAACAGGTGTGGCCATGCCCAAAGGGCAGGCTCAGCACTGGAGAGGCTGGAGAGCTGAGCGCCGGCTCGGAGGAGGCAGGAGGACTCGGGTGAGGGCTGGGGTTGGGGTTGGAGGAACGCGACTCCGGGAAAGGGGAGCAAAGCCTGTGGTGGGACCCGATGGCTGCTCGAGGGGGGCTGCAGGGAGCAGGCCGGCTCCTCCCCGGCCTGTCTCCAGGGGGCATGGGAAGGTGGGCAGTGAGGCTGGACAAAGGGACCTGGCTGAGGCTGTGGGTGACACCTGTGACCCTTCCCCAACCCAGCCAGGCCACTGCAAGGAAAAGGGGACATTCACCCCAGCATCCTTTGCAGATATGTCCCAGGACATCCCTAATCCCAGGAGGCCCAGGGGGTGCCTGGATGTGCCCCACCCCTTCCTTCCCAAAGGTTCAGTTGTAAAGGCAGGAGGAGACACAGACCGCGTCCCATGGTTTAGATACAGGGACTTACAGGGTCCACGACCTCCCTCTCTTGCTGCTTTGTAGCTTCCAATAATTAATAATCAGCTGGGCGTGGTGGTACACGCCTACAAACCTGCACTCTTGAGAGGCTGAGACCGCAGGATCACAAGTTCAAGCCCAGCCTGTGTAACTTAGCAACTTAGCAAAATCCTGCCTCAAAAGAAAACACCTTTAAAAGGAGGGGGGCTGGGGATGTAGCTCATTGTGAAGGTCATGAGTTCAATCCCAAGGACCACAAAAAATAATAATGCACACACATGAAACCACCTGTATTTACTGACTGCTTCTTTCTAATAACACGTTTAAGGGCAGAAAATCCCATGCTGGCTTTGGAAAACTCTGCAAAAGACTCGAGACTGTGGAAGCCATCAGAGAGCTGTGAGGGCTGAGAAAGGACAGGGTTTTATCACCGACCCACAGCTGTTGTATAGTGGGGCAGCTGGAGGCCTCGGCCGCCCGCCCGGGGGAGGAGAGGCTGGGGGAAAGGTCCCCATGCTTGGAGGAGGGGCGAGGGCAGTGGGCTCTGAAGCTTGGGCGGGCAGGGTCCCAACCTCCACTGGGTGCTTGTGTGGCTCCATCACTTCCTGCCCGGTCAGCACCAAGCCTGCATTTGCAGGGACCATGGGGCTGTGGTTAGGCTGCTCCCTGCATTCCATGCTTGAAGCTCAGCTAACTGTGCCCTCCTCCTTGGGCCACCACTTTCTCTGGGAGAATTGACAGAGGGCAGAGGGCTGCAAACTGGCAGTCAGGGCTTGCCCTTGACCTCCACCGGTCCCCTGTGACCTTGGACCAGCTGGTGTATGTCTTCAGCCCTCAGTTTCCTAAATTACTACAAAATGCACCTCTGGGCTTGCAGAGGGTTGGTACAAAGCCATACGGTGGTCACCTGGCACTGTGCTTAGGTGGCAGCAGCTGCCATGGTGCCAAGTGTCACAGTGAAGCCGGCCTGTCCGGCTCAGAGCCGGTCTCATTGCCCCATCGTGTGACCCTCGGTTAGCTCAACCCCACAGTGCCTGCACTTGCCCAGGTCACAAGCTGCTGAGATCATCAAGCACTGTGGCTTCAGCTCTGCTAACAGCAGGTGTGACTATGGGCTGTGCAGCCAGAGCATCGTGATTCAGATCTGCAAAATACCAGGTCTTCCATCCGGGAGTGTGCCTGCGCTGAGGGGGTGCTCTCAGCCCCGCTGGACTTGGCAGACTCACCCTCACCGACGGGAGGAGGGGTGGCACCCTGCGCCGCGGCCACCACAGCTGCGTGGGGAAGGAGGAGGCAGGTGCGGCTGCGTGGGAAGGGCGCAGGAGGGAACGCTCCCTGCCTCGCCCTGCAGAGCAGCCACACACCGGACTCAAAATACCGAGCACCAGTGACCGAGCCATCAGGGCGGAGGTGGCAGCAAGCAGTGTGAGGCGGGCAGGGGAGGCCTCAGGTTTAAGGTTTTCTGAAGAACTTCAATAAAACAAAGTGTTTCAATCAGTGTAAAATATAAAGTATTCATACTTTAAAGCACACACATATTTATAAAGTATACATAACTATATAAATTAAATAAATTTAAATTACAACATATTAGAATTAGACAAATCTTATTCTCTCACAATGCCAAGAGCTAAAGCCACAGGGGCAGGCATGGTTGAAGAACTCAGCACAGGACTAGGACCTGAAGTTGCCCAGCTGCCCACCTTATGGTGCCCACATTTCCAAGCCCAGTCTCCTGACCTGCACACCGTGAGCGCCCGCATAGAGGCCCTGAAAACTCCTGAGCTTCTCACCGTCCCTAACCGTGTCAGTCTGACCAAAGGCACCCTGGCAGGCAAGCAGCACTGTCCAGCCCTCGTCACTGTTTTACTATGCAACCTTGAAATAGTGACCTGAATAGTTTGGGGAGCTCTACAGATGAAGGGGCTCTGTGTCAGTCAGCTGTGCTGCAGTGTGACAAGCAATCCCACCATGGCTCTCAAAGGCCAGTGTTGGCAATGGCGCTGTCCACCCAGGGTCAACAGGGGCTCTGCTCCATGTCCTCCCTTGAGCGGAACAGCCGTCAGAGGGAAAGGAGACTTCCCACCCACGAGCTGGCACAGATGGCCCCACGTGGAAGGACACACGTCACTCCTGCCTGTGTTTTATTGGCTAGATCAAGTCACTTGGCTTCTCCTAACTTCAAGGAGCGGCTAGACAATCAAGCTTCCTACCAAGACCAGCAGGGCAGGGAAAGCAGAGGGAGTGGGGAGCAGAAGTCCAGAAGCCCTGAGTGGACCCCAATTGTCCCCAAGGAAGGGGGAGAAACCCCAGCTTGCTGAGGGGAGAGGTCCACGCAGAGGGGTGCTCGGAGCCCACGAGGACACCACACGGCAGCACTGCAGGAAAACACGCATAGAGGAAGCGGTTCCCTCTGCTACTTGTGAGAAAGTAAGTGCCAAGCAAGTGAGAAGGGGAATCCCAGAGAGAGGCGGCATCCAAGAGGAGGTGCCGGGGGGCGTGGGAGCCCCAGGCTTGGAGTCAACCCCTGCCTGCTCGGAAGCAGAATGTGGTGCAGGCAGAAGAGGGGAGACCAATGCGTCCCTCCCATCCAGGAACATGCAGCCTCCCACAGTAGCTGACCGGAAAGAAGAGGCAAACACACATCCCGGCACTTCACAAGAAACCCTGAGCCCTGGGCTCTCCAACCCAGCCTGGCCACTCGGCACAGCGCTGGCAGCTGTGCCCTCTGGACACATGCAGCAGCTGAATGACTTGTGGTACTGCAGTTCTGCAGCTGGTACAGTAGCAAGTGGCGGGAGCAAACTGCCCAGGTAGACACTAAATTCTCTTTAATGCCCCTAATATGTCAAAGAGAATAATCCAGCATCAAAGCCGCTTAGGAGAATGTTGACTCAGGAGCTGTTAAAAATTCTTTCGTGACAAGCAAGTGGTGGCTTTTTATCAGCTATGGATGTGAGTCCTGGTCCCCAAGATTGGCTTGGGGGCTCCTCCACATGGGACTACCTTCTGGCTACAGGGGCTTTGGGGGATCCCCCACCTATTCCCCTTTGCAAGCTGGGCTTCTCCAACCTGTTGATGGCCAGCTGTACAGGGCCCCAGAGGAGAGCAGCATTTCAGTGTGCAACTTTAGGACCCCCAAGGGCCATCACCACTCAGGTGGTAACTAAGATTTGGAAATTTGGAGTAAAGAAGTAACTGTGATGTGTGGAGGAAAAAGAACAGAGGAAAACATTTTTAGTTGTGTAACAGCAAAGACAATATCCGGAAGACATATTTTTACAATTCATTATAAATCATGAGAAAAGCAAACCAAAGCTAAAATGCCCCCATCACATGAGCGTGAAGCTTCTGGAAGAGGGGACTCAAGGGCTGCACAGCTGGAGAGCCATCAGGGGGCGCTGTTCTCACCGGGAATGTTGGCGGACACACACCCCGACTTCACACAGTGCTGTGCGGGTCAGAGCAGCTGGGCCTCTTTGGGGGATAATTCCTGAGAGTCTGTAAGCTAAAAATGCATAACCCAGACCCCACCCACACGAGAACATTCCCAAAAGCACCCAGAGCCTGAATGTCCCTCCCCGCAATTCGTGAGTGCTCGAGGAGGGGCCGGCCCGTGAGATTAGCACCCCCAGAAAGCTGCTAGGAGCATGGGGAAGGGGTGCAGATCCTGGCCCAGCACTGCGACTCCGGGGTGGGGAGGGAGCCCAGCGATTCCAGGTAGCCAGCCGCTCCGCTACCTGGTACCCACTAAACTGCAGGACACGGGGTCACAACAATGCTTGTAATAGCAGAAAAGTGGAAACTCCCTAAATGTTTACATGGCTGATTCCGATTTTACAAAACTAACAGCGGTTCACAAGAATGGGTTCCATGAGTGCTGATTCAAAACACGTCCATGAAGTAAATGTGCGGTACATACTCATTTTTAAAAGGTAGATAGAGAAAACCCCACATATTTCAAAGCACACACATCCCACATCGATCTAGCTACAGGCTAAGTGTGTGCACACATGTGCGTGACAGTCAGCAGAGCATCGGAGCATAAACAGCAGCGGATGGCAGGGGATTCTGGGATTGGGATGGCGGTCAGGGAAGAGCAGCTTTTCTTCATCATCTGATTTTTTGGGGACAGTAACTCATACAAGTATTATCTGTGAGACGTTCCTCCCTCTTTCAGTGGGGTCGGGGGACCCGAGTTCTGGCCCAGCCGTGTCTCCTGGGCCAAGGCCCAACCTCCTTGGCAGCCGGTTCTAACCCTCTGTGAGAGAGAGGCCCAGGCCCAGCTCACCCCAAAGCCCTGCCAGTTAGCGGCACCGTGCTGGAGTCTTGCCAGGCTTCACAGTGTGAAAATCGGGTTGTTTGGTAAATCTGGGCAAAGAAACCAACACGTACGACTGTGCACTTGGAGGAACTAGTAAACAACATGACTCTGTCCTGGTGCTGTCTTAGATAAAGGACTTGAGCGCGGGTCCCTGTCTTTGAATACTGCAATGGCGATGAGGGTCTCTTTATTTTTAAGGAGCCCTAACTTAAGTTCCTATCCAGCTCGCAGGGCAGCAGTGCCCAGGGCCTGGGCGCCGACTCATGGGAATCCCATTCTGCACGCTTCTCTCCTGAAGAACAGGGAAGTCGCTCGAATCAGGCTTGTACCTGGACTGGCGTTTCCAAAAGACAAAGAAATTCAAATAAACCAGAATCCCTGAGGAGTTTGACATAAGAACCTTGCTTAGCAGAAGTTTCTACTAAAAGACAAAGCAAATTATAAAGCATAGGTAACTTTTCTGCAGGAGAGAGAAAGTCATCCTTCTTGAACAGATACCATATCTAAACACAGCAACGAGCCAGGAGGCTCTGTGGAGACCGTCACAACTCTATCTGCTGAAAACTGCTAGGAGCTGGCAGACAGTCCAGTTCCCCTGTGCCGTGGGCCGGGCTCCTTCCTGAATGAACAGAAAAGTCTTTTGTGCCTGGTTTGCTAGGAAATCATTTTTGAAAACCAAAGCTAAATGCCACCCATTTTATACTTTTAGTGATATTTTAAAGCCAACTTATAGGAAAACATTTTTTACAAATATTAATATTATAATATCAATACAGCCTTCACTGTATTAGAATTTAACAATTCCACATATGGAATAATTTTTCTATTAATCATTAAAAAGAAGGGTTGGAGCTGTGAGTACTTAACAAGCATGCCGGGAGCCAGGGGTTTAACACCGCGCTCTGTAAAAGTAATAAATAGGTAAGTAGATGATAAAAATAGCTGGGTGAGGGCCGGGGATTTAGCTCAGTGGCATAAGCGCCTGCCTTGCAAGCCTGAGGTCATGAGTTCGATCTCCGGTTCCCCCAAAAAAAAAAAAAAAAGCTAGGTGACAGA
>PVLA01011683.1:0-50905 GCA_004027455.1 Hydrochoerus hydrochaeris
TGGTGTGTGGTGTGGTGTGGTGTGTGTATGTGGTGTGTGTGTGGTGTGTATGTGTGGTGTGGTATGGTGTGTGGTGTGGTGTGGTGTGTGTGTGTGGCACCCTTAAATTCCATGGGGCCAGCAGGTTTGCACATTGTAACTGGGGAAATGCTGATGCACAGGTGCCTACAAGCAGATGCTGAAATCGGTGCCCACAGGGCGCACTGCTCTTGAAGGTTAGTCCCTGCTGGATGCCAGCGTCCGCACTTTTCTCCCTTAGTGCTCACAGAATCCTCACGCCTGCCTCTCCTGACAGCTGCCTGGAGTCCCCGGAAACAAGCCTGACGCTGTTAGGATCCAAACTCGGGCCTGCAAGGCCCTGCCTGGAACCTAAGAGCAGGTGCTCGGCGTCAGCAGCACTCCTGGGGGCCTCAGCACAGTCCCAGTCTCAGGGTTCTGCACCAGCGTGAGCTCGGGATTGGCCTTGCCCTGTGTCCCCTGCCCGAGCCCCTTCTTAGAAGCTCACCCAGCTCACCCAAAGCCCCAGGGCAGCTTCTTCTCCTGCCTGTCCATTCCCTCGGGCCATAGTTCTCCAGGGTGAAGCTGTAGTGCTTGTGGTTCAGTCCTTGGGTCAGGAGACAGACAGACAGACACCTCCACTTCCTGGCCACAGGGTCTTGGGACCGGCTTCCATATCCTCATCTGAAAAGAAGATGCTAGTAGCATCAGCTTCACAGGGCTCTTGGGAGGGTTCAATGAGTTAATGCATATAAAGCGCCGAGAACAGTCGCCTGCAAGTGCTGAGTGAATATTAGGTTTTATTCGTATTACTGGTACCTGTTTACACCAGCGGACCGCTGCTGCCTCTGTAGTTCTCGAGGCTCTGAAGGCTGCGTTCTGCCTTCCTTTCAGCCACCTGTTAGATCTCTGTAGTGGAGTTCAGCTTGGATCTGCCCCTGAGAGAGTCCTTTCCCCAGACATGCCGCCTCAGGGCTGCTTTTCTTTCTCCTTCTGGATTCAACCCCGACCTGCTGCAATTAGTGAAGCACAGCTGTTTCCAAGTGCTCTCTCCAAACCCGGCGCCTCTGTCACAGTCAGGCATGACTACTTCTGCGTGATGCTTCCACCTGCCCTCACAGTGTCTAAAAGCCAAGACAAAGCTTGAGAAGTATCTCTAGGTAACACTACCACTATATAAAGAATGTACGTTAGCATAATGCCTGGATATTATCAAGTAAAAAGTAAAGGGAGCAATAAGTAAAAGTGTTGATGTTCATATTACATAAAGGAGCTTTGGCTTTGCTTTTTAAAAACATTTTGAATGATAGAATTAGAAATTTCAAAGTAAACTTGCCTAAACCAATGCTAGATTTTCTTCAGGTTCATTTAGGTATTTCCTTCATGCCGTTTCTTCATTTTTGCATTCTGAAAGCTGGTAGTAAATATACTTTAGGAGTCAGAAGTCAGGTGTGGTGGCATACTGCTGGAGTGCTAGTACTCTGGGCGGCAGGAAGACCAAAAGTTCCAACGCAACCTGAGCAACTGCAAACATGTACAGATAATGACAGAGAAAGAGAGGTAGGGTAGAGTGAGAGGGAGAGGGACACTTATTTGTCTTTTTGGGGGCCTAATTCATTATAATAGCCCTCTTGGGAGAGTTATATATTTTAGTGGTCACAATCTTGAGCTCTGGAGTCGAACCTGGGTTTGAATACCAGGCCCACCCCTTACTAACTGACCTTGTGCATGTTGCTTAACATTTCAGGTCTCAGTTTCCTTCTCTGTGAAACGAGTATAATAAGGTTACTAATTATTTATCATTTGGTGTCTAGCACTGAATCAATCAACCGTTGAGTTTTCTTTATTCCTTTTCAGTCTATTAGAAGTATACCTAGAATTCCTGTTCTTTCAATAGTTGCTTGTAGATTGTTACTAGGTATACTTAAAGTTTCTAAGTCATGCTTATATGCGTCTCCTAACTAATACAGAAGACACTGGAATGCGATTACTCTGATCATTTCATCCCACTTACAATCAAGTACAGGTTGATATTTTAATTCTATCTTGTTTTACCACCAAAATTCGTCACAATTAATATTATTTCATTAGTTAATATTTTAACCAATGAAAACTTGTTTCACTTACCTACATGCTTGATTTCTTTGTATCACAAATTCATTCTTTTGTATTTAATTTCTTTCTTCCTAACATAAATTCTTTACAGAGTACTTTTAGCCAGTGTCTGTTACTAGGAATTTCTTTTAGACTATGATTACTATCTTTATCTGGAAGCCTCAAGACAGTTAAAAATTTGCTGGAATGAAAACCCAGGCTAATGATTATTTTCTCTCACTCCGTTGACAATACTCCATGTCTTGTGATTTCTGTTGGTGAGCTTGAGAAGTCCGTTGATAGTGGGAATTCCTCTCTAGGTAATCTTTCTTTCCTCTCCAATTGTTGTATAACCTTCTCTTTGACTCTGGTGTTTTGTTTCCCACTTTTATCATGACATGCCTAGGTGAGATCACAGAGTATTTCTGGAATCTGGGTATTTCTATCTTTTATGAACTCTCAGCCAGCAGACTGCCTCTCCTCCACTCTCTCCAGTTTGTCCGATGGTATTCCTCTGCGACATATTTTGGTTCTTTTACTGTGTTTCACCTTTCTTTCTTCTATGTCATTTCTATCCATACTATCTTGGAGTTATTAGTTTTTAGGTCTGTGTTCCAGTTCAAAACTCCTATTTATAATTTTATTGAATCTGTTTATCATGAACATTGATTTACTATTTTATTCATTCAAATTACTTTTTCATTGGTAAATAATCTGTCAGTTCTAAAAGTTTTCACTTTCTTTCCCTGTTTTTCTCTAGAATTAATGCAGTAATACTAAGCATTATTATTTTATATTTTCTTTCACATTACTCACTTAACTATCTCTGCTACTTCTTTTTGGCAGTTGATTTTTTTGTACCAGAAATTGAACTCAGGACCTCACACTTGCCAGGCAGGTGCTGTGTCACTGAGCTATAGCTCTGGTCCTTATCAGTTGATCAGCTGATCTTGCATATGGCCAATTATCTCCCAGCTCTGTCTATAATTCTGGTTTGTAAGCTCAGATAAATAGAGGTTTTATTCTATTATAGAAATTCTGTCTAAATTGAGATTGTCTCTGCAGATAGGTTTTGGATTTGCTTTTATCCTTGGGGTGTCATGGTCTGACACTAATTTTAATAGCAGAGTCTCAAAACAGGGTTTCTCAAACTCCAGAGAAAGTGAATTAAAAATTTCAGACTCACATGTGGTATAAACATCTGTTTAAAAATTACCCAGGATATTTTTCACTTTCTCACACCAGCTTAGGTCCACAAAGGCAAAATCACTTCCAAGGCTCTCCCAACTCCAAAGAGCAGATTTTTTTCATCAAAGATTTGCATCGGTGAGGACATTAGTTTTATGTGAGGGACTCATTCGACTTCCAATTTTATTTGGGCCCAAGACTTTATCATCTGTCTTCACTAATTTCTGAGTAGTCTTTTTTTTTTTTTAAGTTGCTATTATTCAAGCAAATTCAGCTCATGTCTTATGGAAGATGTAATATAACAACAAAGACAAGTCAAAAGCCTGGAAGCCTGAGCCATTTGGAGCCATTTGTCCTTTAGGAAGGGCCCTTAGTAAACTGTGACAGAATCAGGCAACTGAAATCTCTCTGAGAAAGAGCTCTTAGATGACTTATAAATGCTGATGGCTGGGACAAGGAGAAATACCACCTTTGGGCAAAATGTACTTTCATCTTTCAAAAAGAATGTTTAAAAGAATCGTTAGGCAACAGAACAGGAAAAAATGAAACTACATCATGATTTGACCATCACTCACAAGAGTGTAGAGTCCTGATCTCCCACTGAAACTTCTATAAGTGTTGACATAATTGAGTGACCATTGTTTCTCCTCAGATACTATTGAGACTGTGCCTATGAACAGGCTTGGAGGTATGTGGAAGCACCACAGGCCCTCAGAGGCAAGTGAGCTAGTCCAGCTCCCCTTATAATGGTAGTTATTAGTTTAATTTTTTATTGTTCTCTGACCCCAGGTATGTTGAAAGAGTTTAATATGTAAAAGGAGGTTTAGCTCAAGACTAACCTGACCCAGGAATTAATTCATCTCTGGACAGGGATAGCTTGTGAATGATAGGAGGAGAGCTGTCCAGGTCATAACCAACACTACAAATACCCAGTGTCCCATCCATTTTTGACAATATCTAATTAGAGAGAGTGCTTGCCAGCACTAACAGGCAGTCCTTACGTGACATAACCACTCAGGAGATGATTTGTGTCAACTTGGTGACAGATAAGAGGAGAAATATTTGGCAAGGAAGGAAGAGACATTAATCTTTGGATCCTACAAGCCAAAGAAGGACAAAAGCTAAGGTCACACAAATGACACTGGATACATGTGATGATCTTAATGTCAGCTACTGCCTTCTTTTTAACTCACGATCCTGGGGAGGAACCCCCACTTCTTTAGCCCCAGAAAAAACATGGTGATTTGAAAGTATCTATCTAGATAAAGTGATAAGGATCCCCATGTCAGTGGAGTTTTAGGAATGCAAATATTTGTCAAGAATTAGTATTGCACAAGCATGAGTTGACATGGTGTACACACTAGAATGCCTGCCTCTAGGTGGAAGTGTAGACAAAATAAAAAGTTATTTTGATACATAGTGAAAGTGTATGAGAAATTAAAAAGAGGTGGATGGATTAATTTAACAATGGGCTATAATGCTGTTAGTTTCTGACTATATTCAGGGCTTATGTAATAATGTGCCTTGACGAATGTAAAAGGACTGCGGTCTTACAAAGTAGAAGTACTGCAACAGAATCAAAAGAGAAATAATACAAAAATTTCTAAAAACCCTCTAAATATTTTTAAATTAAACAACATGAAGTGACCAAAAATTGAGAGAGAAGTCACAAGAGAGTTAGAAGATAGTTTGACCTAAATGAAAATAAATAATATGTCAAAATATATGAAATATAGCTACAAATGTACTTAAAGAAAAAATTTTAGCATTACATGTTCATATTAGAAAACAAGAGAGCTCTCAACTCTGTTCTAGACTCCACCTTGGGAAGTAGGAAGATAAAAGGATGTTAACCCCAAAACGAACAGAAAGAAGAATATCAGAATGCATATTTGATGGAACCAGTAACAGAAAGATAACAGAAAACTGCAGAAGCCATAAACAACACAAAAAACTGACAAATCTTTGAGTACATTGGTGAAAAAAAGACAGAAAATACAATTTAATAAGAAGAAACAAAAAGAGAGAAAATATCCCCACAGACCTCTAGACATTAAAAAAAAGCAGCTTTGTGCTCCTCAAAATGTGAAAACTTATATGAAATGGACATATTCTTTGAGAGATGTAAGGTGAATGTTCCTATATCAATTAAAGGAATTGAATTACTTATCAAAGAATTTCTAACAAAGAAAATTAGCCCAGTATGGTGGCACAAACCTGTAATCCCAGCACTTAGGAGGCTGAGGCAGGAGGATCGTTGTGAGTTTGAGATCAGCCTGGGCTACAAAGTGAGCTCAAGGCCAGCCTGAACTGCACAATGACACCTGTATTAAAAAGACAAAACCAACCAACCAACCAAACAAACAAACAAAAAAGAAAACTGCAGGCCAAGATGGTTTCACTGGTGAATTCTATCAAATATTCAGTGTAGAATTGGTAATACCTGTATATAACTTTTCTGGAAAAGAGATGCCAAAGAAATATTTCCAACTCATTTTATGAGACCAACATAATCTTGACACCAGATCAGAAGAAGGCAATACTAGAAAAGAAAACTACGGTTTAGTAACTTTCATAAACATAAAGGAAAACTTTTCAAAAAATATTAAACTGAATAGAGTAATACATGAAAAGAACAATATATGAAAAGACCAACTGGAAAGATGCTTACTATTAGAAAAATCGATCAATATAATTCATCATATCTGCAGATCCAGAAATAGCATTTGATAGTATTCATTCATAATTTTAAAAAATCTTAGTGGGCTACAACTAAAAGGAACTTCCTTCACCTGATGAAGAGCACCTTCAAAAGCAACAGCCAGCACTGGGCCTGCTGAGACTAAGCCAAGGACATTTCCTCCAGGGGTGCACAGGGTGCCCTCTCCAGGGAAGTGGGGCAATACAAGGTAAAAGGTCTGTTACTTAGAAAAGAAGACATTAAATCATCTCTATTCACAGAAGAAATTACTGTCTTCATAGAAAATCCACAGAAAGCTATCTGAATAAGAGTTTTGAAAAGTGATAGGGTTCCATCTACAAAATCAGTGATATTTCCATACACTATTGTAAATAATTTGAAACTGAAATTCAAAGAAAAATCTCACTGGTATCGAGTAACTAGAATTCTCACACTGCTGGTAGAAATGTAAAATTATTCAATCTCTTTGGAAAAGAGTCTGACGATTTCATATATACACTTACATGATCAGCCATTATGGTTACTAGATATTTACTCAGGAGAAGCAAAGATATTAGGACCCACAAAAACCTGGATATGAACATTTATAGTGGCTTTATTCATAAACAGAAATAACCCATATATCCTCTGGCTGATAAATGGATTTAAAAAATGTTCTATACCTGTGTACTGGACTTAACAATAAAAAGGAGTGGACTGCTTGTATATACTCCTACAGTGCACTATGCTACAGATTTGCTAAGGCCACAGGATATGGTTTCACTCTTATGATATTCCAGAAAAGGAAAACTCTAGGGAAAGAAAACATCTGTGGCTGCCAGCGCTTGGGTGTATGGGAGAGGCTGGCTGAGAGGACACGAGGACAGTTCTGTGTGTGTGGTAAGAAACTATTCTATAGCTGGTCTGTAGAGATTTCCCTGACTGTATACTTTTGTTGCATGCATATAACTCCACAGTAAATGGGATGAATGTGATTGCACATAAATTATATCTCAACAAACTGGACTTTTAAAAAAAGATTTGTAAATGTTTTTATTTCTATTTTCTTTTTTCCTTTTTTTTATGTTTCCTTTCTTTCTTGAAAGTTTTTTAAACAGCAGTTCATCAGGGATGGTGAGGATCAGTGCTAAGTGAATGTGAAAAATCTAAGGAGGAAGCACAGCTACACAAGCCAGCATGACAGGAGCCTAAGGAGAGAAAAAAATTCCAAGAGAAGATGAAAACCCTAAGCTAGGGGTAAAGGGCCTGCCAAAATAAAACAAAAAACAGTTTTAAGCGGGCTTGAGGGCTCATCAAGAAACAGAGTATCTTAAGAAATGAGAACCAATTTGCAACTACTCTAAACCTAAGGCGACCTAAAGAGGGTCCTCTGAGGAGTGTGGAGGGCAGAATTCTGAGATGGTTCTTAGGAGTGGCATCTCTGGTGCACACGTCCTGAATGATCCTTGCCATGGGAGTGGGAGGCAAGCTGGTATGATGGTAGGAATTCACCCCCAAGACAGGTAACTGGTTAGTTGACTTGAGTCCATCAAAAGAAGAATTATCCTGGGTGAACATGACCTAATCAGTTGAGCTTTAAAGGAAGGCTGGGTCCCTCCCACATGATTTTGCATGAGGCTTGAAGAGGCAAAAGCTATTGTAACTATGTGGTAAACTGGAACCAGAAACATTCACAAGAAAAGACCTGAGGGCATCTTCTGGGAGCAGAGAGAGGTTTGCAGCCTATAGTCAACAAGGAAGTGGGGACTGATTTCTAACAATAATCAGAGATCTTGAGAAAAGATCTCAAATCTCACTTGATCAAAACCCAATCTACTGTATCTGATTTAAGCCTAGTAAGACTGTGAGCAGAGAACCGACTTCCCCTTTCCCACCACCCAGATTTCCGACCCAGAGAAACGGTAAGATAAATGTTGGTTTGTGTCATTGTTTGTGGCGATTTTGTTATATACCTCTAGAAAGTCAATTCAAAGAGTGATTGATGAATTCAAATATTTTCTCAATGAAAATATTGTCATGCTTTTGCTCCCAAGAATTCCTCAACCAATAGATGTAGTATCCACAGAATCAAAAAGTATCACAGAAGTTAACATCAGAGACAGGAAAAGAGAAGACTAAAGGAATGGTTTTGGAGAATAATCCCTACCATTTCCATCCAGTGGTAGCCACAAAAAGCCCATCATTAACTGGGGAAGAGGTCTTCTGTTAGGGGTTCCCTGGTCTGGCCTCCTCACACTCGCACTGTCCCTACAGGTTTCCATTCTTTACCTCCAGGCTGTAACTGTAGAGACAAAATTTCCTCTCTGGGCTGGACACACTCTCAGGAGATCTCCAGGATACTATCATGTAGGTGCTCACTGAAGCTGCTCAACACCAACTGCAGTCATTTGTGAGGCTGGGCACCAGCAAACACCTACCTGCTTAACCTTATCACCATAAAAAAATACATGAGCCACTCCACTAAGTATATGTGAAAAAAAAAGGTTTAATTTCCCTCCTCCAAAGAACAGTACTTGAATTCTTATGGCAGGTTCTAGCATTCTTGCAGATTTTTTAAAAATTACTTTTTCCTTTTCATTTCAATTTTTAAAAATTGCACTTGTAATTTTAATCAGTTTATTAGTTCTCTTAGACTAAGGCATTGTTCATTCTAAACATGACACAATAAAAATGGAACATTTAACAGTTTACCTTGTAACTCTTGAGTCTGATGAAATCAACCTTCATAGAGACATATCTATCTGAATTCCGGCTGATCTTCTTAAGGTATTCTCAAGATTAGCACACAATTTGTAAACTCCTTTAAGCACACACAGGATCATAATGTCACCACTTCCTATGTCTTTCATAATGTCCTCAGCCAGTCACTCAATTCTGGAAGAAGTAAAGCATAAAAGATATATTAAAGCACAATTAATTCCTCATATTTTCATTCTTTTAATTAAAATGCATGATGTATTATACACATTAGTCAATTAGTGAATGCAGAAATAAGCTTTTAAAACAGAAAAGATTTAAGGTTGGATACATGCTTCTAGTCACATCCCCAGTGGTACACTCTTGTTCTTCTGTGTCATAAAAATCGAGGTGTAAAGTACAGTGTCAAAGATCATACACACTATTATTTTGTCATTACAGTGCCTAGTTGTTAACCTTAACCATGTTATGATGGTATTTGGTGATATATTCACTTTATTACTGAGAAAAAAAGAAATAGACAGTGACTCACTCACCTTATGTTATAGGAGACTGGAGGAAATGTCAAGCCTATTTTAACTGTTGAAAGAATTATATATCTTAACCTCAACAAACAGAGCACAAACATTTCCTATGTAAAATGTGCTCCAGAGTACAACTGCAGGGAGCAGTGTTTCTATGAAGAACAATGTGGAACAGGGCCCCTGGGGTTGTACAATGAACTCTGGCCTCAGGTCGCACCTGACATCTCATTGGAACTGCCCTTGTATTTGTTCTTAACTGTTTTATGTCTGTAAGTCCATTGTCCATGTGCCACATAAGGTTAATACCTTAAATGAGGCAAGATTCTAGGTGCATACTTTTAACAAAAGTCCTCACTGCCACTTCAAGTAGAATTAGACTAAAACAAATGAATGAAAGTATATCTATATTACATATAGTAACATACATATACAAGTGTTTTCTATGTGTTACATATATGTATACATACATGTACATACAGAATAGTACATAGTTTTAGGCCATGTTTCTCAAAATACAATCAGCAGAAAAATACACATCGGAATACATGGCAACCTCCTTAAAAAGGGACGTTTGTTTCTACCTGATAGAATAAGTGGGTCAATACATTTTCTACACACACACATGCACACACACACAACACACATGCACAGTGTAGCTGGACAAAACTGTCAGAAGCAGCTATTGCCAGCTCTGGAAATCAACCAAAGGGGTACAATAAGCTAAGAAGCATTTACTCTGAAAATTTTGAACACTGGGTAAAAAAAGCACAAGTCTGTGACATCCTTGCCTGGGATGCATCCATCATTCCCCCAATTGTTTTTCTACCCTGTAGCTCAGCCAGTGTGGAGCACTGCCAGAGAAAAGTCACCCGTTGGGAACCCTGTGAGCTAACCTGGTCATCTCAGTAACACAGCTCCATTATTCTCAAAGTTGCAATCCCATTTGGACAATGAACTGGCAGATTAGTCAGGATTTTATAGGGAGTTTGAGAAGGTTAGAGTGTCATAGGCAAGAGTACACAAAAAATTCTTCCTGTATCTCAGGTTGATCAGATGCTGTCTACATTCATAGCAATGTTAGAATGGGCCCAAGTCACCCACACATCCCTGGATGATAGAGGCTCTCTGCATGCATAGAATGGACACAAGAGGTCAGGGAAAAGTAAAATCAGAGAAGAATTGAAAGAGGTTAGTTGGAAACTTGAATATGCTTCCTAGCCCAGGCACATATCTATCAGCAGAGAACGGAAAATACTGTCTCAAAATGTTGACCACCATTTCTAACTAATTATGGGTTGAACATTAAGATTTTAAAATTCAGGGTTAAATCCTAGCATTGCTTAAAAATAAAAGCCAGGAGGCCAAAATGGCTGTGAGACTTGCCACTTCACTCAAGAATGTCTGGACCAAGGAGCAGGTGCCAGCCTTTGAGACCTCCTTTGTAATTCCATCCCCACTCAGGTCCTTTATCAAGAACATCCCAGGGCACACCCCACAACTACCGGTGCCTCTCCAAGAGGACAGGAGCATGCCTGATGTGCCTAGCCAGCCCCAGGGCACTACAGGCTCCAGTGTGGAGTGGCTGAAGGAAACTCGAGCACCCCCACTGACAGGGAGAAGGCTGCCTCCTCTACGGCCCTCAATAAAAATGGGAAAAACAAACAGTAAATAAGTAAAAACAAGAAAAGTAGATTACACAGTCACCAGAGGCCATGTATTGTAGAGGAAATAGAATTTACACAGTGAGAGGTGAGAGGAAGGGTAGAGAGGAAAGGAGAGAAAGAAGAGTGAGAAAAAGAAAGAGAAAGAATAACAGCAGCAAACAAAATAGCTTCAAAATAAAGTGTATTAAACTTATTTAGAGCAATAATTATATGTTAGTGGTCTAAATATACCAATGACAGACAAAGAGTGTCAGGGTGGATTGAAAATAAAGATCCAAGTATATATTATTCACAAAAAATTCACTCAATGTTAAAGAATAGAAAAAGACAAACTATGCAAATGCTAACTAAAATAAAGCTACCCAGGGAAATCAGACAAGAGAGAGAAATAAAAGGAATGAAGATAGAAAAGTAAGAAGTTAAAACTATCACTATTTGCAGATGACATGATACTCTATATAGAAGACCCAAAAAACTCCATTAAAAGACTACTAGAGGTAATAATCAAATTCAACAGTGTAGATGGATACAAAGTCAACATTCAAAAATCAATAGCATTCCTGTATACAAACAAAAAAACTCACCAAGAGAGAAATTATGGAAATATCTCCCTTCACAATAGCATCTAACAAAATGAAATACTTAGGTATCAACCTAACTAAGAATGTAAAAGATCTATATGCTGAAAATTATGCTACACTAAAAAAAAGGAGATTGAAGAGAATATTAGAAAATGGAAGGATATACCTTGCTCTTGGCTAGGAAGAACAACATTGTGAAAATGGCCATACTCCCAAAACTGTTATACAGATTTAACACAATCCCAATCAAAATACCATAACATATCTCACAGATCTAGAGAAAACACTCCTTAAGTTCATTTGGAAAAAGAAGAAACCTAGAATAGCAAAGTCAATTCTGAGCAAGGCAGGAGACATTTCAATTCCTGACTTGAAACTATACTATAAAGCCACAGTGATAAAATCAGCATGGTAGTAGACAAAGAAATAGACCTAAGGACCAATGGAATAGATTAGAAGATGCAAGGAACACTAAGAAGACACTCAGCCACCTGATGTTTGACAAAGGGGCTAAACATGTTCACTGGAAGAAGGACAGCCTCTTTAATAAATGGTGTTGGAAAAATTGGCTCTACACATGCCAAAGACTGAAACTAGATCTATGCTTATCACCATGCACAAAACTAAAGTCTAAATGGATCAAAGACCTAAATATTAAAACAGAAACACTAAATCTACTGGAAGACAAGGTAGGCATAAGTCTTAGAGACATAGGGGTAGGCAGAGAATTCATGAACAAAATGCAAACTTTACAGAAAACACTGCAAAGAATCAACAACTGAGATCTCATATTATTGAAAAGTTTCTACACTTCAAAAGAAATCATCAACAGAGTGAAAAGAAAACCCACAGAATGGGGAATAATTTTAGCCAGCAACCCCTCAGACAAACGAATTATATCCAGAACATATAAAGAATTGAAAAACATCAAGTCACCCAAATTCAAAGACCCTCTCCAACAATGGGCATCTGAGATGAACACACAGTTCTCAGATGAAGATATACAAATGGCTAATAAATACATGAAGAAATGTTCACCATCACTGGTCATTTAAGAACGGCAAATTGAAACAGCATTGAGATTTCATCTCACCCTGGAAAGAATGGCTGCCATCAAGAAAACAACTGATAACAAATGTTGGCGAGGCTGCAGGGAAAAAGGAACACTTCTCCACTGTTGGTGGGAGTGTAGACTGATTCAACCACTATGGAAATCAGTATGGCAAATTCTCAGAAGACTAGGATTGGAAGTTCCATTCAATCCAGCTATTCTCCCTCCTGGGTATTTCCCCAGAAAAACTGAAAAGGTCATATCACAGTGATATATGTGCCCCCCCTGTTCATAGCAACACAATTTGTAATAGCTAAATCTTGGAAACAACAAAGATGCCCATCAGTCACAGAGTGGATGAAAAACGTGGTATTTTTATACAATGGAATATTACTCAGCTCTATAAAAGGATGATTTTGAGGCCTTCATAGGTAAGTGGGGACAACTTGAGACTATCCTCATTAGTGAAATAAATAAGAATCATATTTATAAATATCACATTGTGTCTGTAGTGTAAAAAGTAATAAGAAATGTAGGAGTAATAAAACCCAAAATGTGTAATTGCTATTGTAAAAAAGAGAGGAAAAGAAAGTGCTCTAAGGGATATAACTGCATGTATGTTTAGTGTGTAGGATTGATAACCATATTACTAAGTTTTTGTTGGATAGGTGAACAGAAGTGTTTGCAGTCTTGCTGTTTGAAGGTTTACTTTGTACGCTTTACTTTTGTAACTTGAATAACTATTTCTAAGAGGACAGTATGTAATTTATCAACTAGTGATTTCTTACTGTTTATTTTTTAAATTATGTATTATTTCTATCCTTTTTCTGTTTTTTCTCTTTAAATAAATTTTTTTAAAATTAAAAACAACAACAACAAAACAAAAAACAAACAAAACCCCCCAATAAACAATAAAAATAAAGCTAGAAGAGTTATGTTAATTTCTGGTGAGGTATACTACAGAACAAGAAAAAGTATTAGAGAAAATGAAAGGTATTATGTAATAATAAAGAGGTCAAATATCCAAGATGACATTACAATCTAATGTGTCTGTTCCTAACAACACAGTGTCAAAAACTGATAGAACAATAAAAAGGACATGGTGGCTTATGTCTGCAATCCCAGCACTCAGAGGAGTCTGAGGCAGGAGGATCCTTGCAAGTCAAAACCAACCTAGGTTACAAAGTGAGCTCAAGGCCAGCCTGAAACTGCATAGCAAGACCTTGTCTCAAAAAGACAAAACAAAACAAAACTGATAGAACAATAAAGAGAAACAGAAAAACTCGCTATTGTGTCTGGAGATCTCAACACCCATTCTATGAGTAATTTACAGACCCAGCTGTTAATGTCAGTAAACTGAGCACAGCAGCACTATCAAACGGATTCTATTGACATTTATGGAATACTTCATACAACAACCACAGAATATGCATTTTTCTCAAAAGATACAAACAGGAAAATGTAAGCATTCTTCTTCAAAAGATACAAGTAGGAAAATGCAAAGACAAGCCACAAACTTAAAAAAAATATTTTTAAGTCATATAGCTGATAAAAGACTTGTTTCCAAAATATATAAAGAACTCATACAATTCAACAAGACAAACAACCAAATTTTTAAAAATTGGCTAAAAACTTGAATAGATATCCCTTTAAAGAAGATTGCTGATGGGACTAGAAAATGGTGTAGTCACTTTGGAAAATAATTTACAGTTCATTAAAATGAACATAAAACCCAGTATTCCACTCCAAGTAATCCACCCATGAGAAATGAAAAGACAGATTCACACAGACTTTTAATACTTTTTTTGTGAAAGCAAGATTTTTTTAAATAATTGTTTATTGTTACATTTTCAATATATATAATGATCACATTCATCATAGAGAATTTGTACTTGTACATGATATATATTCTTTTTTTCCCATTTCTCTACCCTTTCTTTAACTACTCTTGTATTTACAAAAGCTTTGTTTCCATTTTTTCCTTCTTTTCTTGTTTCACACACGAATGTTCATAGACACATTATTCACAATAGACAAAATTAGAAATCCAAATGTCTTTCAATTGATGGATTGTATAATTTTATGTAAATGAAATGCTCAGAAAAATAAATTTATAGTAAAAAAATATTAGTGATTGTCATTGGGGGTAGCTGCCAGGATTGACTGCACACAAACTTTTGGGAGGATGGATATGCTGTGAAACTGGAGGGCAGAGATGGTTTCCAAGCATAAGAATTTACCAAACTCATTGAATCATTTACTTACATACAATAGCGGAATTTTGTAGTGTGAAATTATATCCTAATATTTATTTTAAAGGTGAGGATTTGCATTCCTAAGCCCCACCCAGGACTACTGAGTCAGGATTTCTAGAGATAGTAGGTACTGCAACAAATTCACTGTGTGATTTTCTTGTAAAAGGAAAATGTCTCAGGTCATTTTACCGAGGACTCAATAATGTTTCATGTAAGGATACAGTTAATTAAAATCATAGAATTCAAGCAAGAAAAGTTAATTTGTTTAAGCTAGAGTTCAATACCTCCCAAGTTGGTATTAAGGTAAACCTTAATTATCATTAGTTATTAAAAGGTGAATAATGTATAAAGTCTCCCTCTTCATAGAAAGTTAGTCGAATGTCTTAAGTAAAACAAGTTTCTTTCTTTTTTCTTTCTTTCATTTTTTTTTTGGCTAGAATTTCCATATCTTTAATATGATACTAATGTTCATTCTGAATTGCCAACTTGGAGATTGAGCAATTTTGGAAATGCAAAATTTCCCAAGTTTGATCATGGAACTCTTTCCCCTCTGACTAATGTCATACTTGTAATTCACAGGAAAGTCACCTTAGACCATGAAAAACTCCAAACTAGAACTTATGGAAATAATATATTATATATTGAGAGAAAAACAATATGTAGGTCTTAGGCAATGGAAAACCTTAAGAATTCAGATGAAAGAATGACAATTCCTTTTGCTTACTGGTGGATGAAAAAAAGGTGATTATTTAATATGACTTTATTTAGCTCACAAGACTTGGTTCATACAGTTAAGTTTTGACTCAGAAGAATATAACGAATTACAAAACTATAGAGGGAAAATTACAGTAGCTTGAGGAAAGATTTGGTGTGGAAGCCCACAGTCTCAAGTTGGTCTTACTCCTCACTGCTTTTCCCACTCTAGAGAAGCGCTAGGATTCCAGAGATGTGTTATAAACATCAGACAGTTTGCTTTCCATAGAATATGGAGATTTGAGTGTTTGCCTTTGACCAATAACTCCAAGGCACATGGACAGTCTTAGGACTAAGGTAGTTGTCAAAGGGACATGACCTATAAATTCTGAATTATGCTGAATTAATTGTAGCTTTTTGAAAACCAAGAGTAAGTGGAAGTGACTTGGGGCTTACAACAAGAAACAAAATATTGTCCTTAGGAGAAGCCAACTGGATACTGAGAAGCCAGAGGATGCCTATGTAGACAGGCAGGAGAGAACTAGAAATAGTTCTCTGCTGATAGTTTAAAACTAAAGATACTGTTATTCCTGAAACACTACCACTTGTCAGAAAACATAATTGTATACAGAGTGGCTGAACTGTGACTCATTACTTAGTCCAAAGAGAAATGAAATGAAAATTAGAGGAAAAGTCAAGACTGGGAGGGTACATCCTGTCCTAGAAAGGTCACCTCCTGAATTTCCTTGGGTAACTGAGTCTGTGAACTGTGGATAGCCTTAGATAAAGGCTTATGGGTGAAAAGCAATGCTTTCTCAGTCGCCAGTTTGCCTGACATTTTTTGAACCGGACACGGTTACTGTGATGCTGTCATGATAGCGTACGTACATATATCCCTCTTACCATTCCTCTTGGACAAATGTCTAGTGTGCTATTTAGCTAAAGCATAAATTCATTGTATTCTCAATTTGTTCTCCTATAAAAGTTTACTTTACCACTAAAAAGGGGGCTTAGAAATAAGAAAATATTGTAAGATTCATACAAAGGTAGGCTAGGCCAGCCCACAGCAGGACCAAAACCAGTGAAAGAAATAACAATCATCTGCCCACAATGATGCCATGAGGTATAAGCGCACATCCCAAATCATCATAATAGTGCTGTGGGTACGTGAACAAATTCGAGTCATATCCTGGCCAACTGTCCATAATCTGTGAGTGAGATTATTTTGGTGATGGGGCTCTTCGTTAGAAATTACTTAGAAATATAAGCAGGACTACTCCACTGCTGTCTTCTATCCACCCCCATCCTGGATCTGTGCACCATGTCTTCCCCCTGGACCATTTTAATAGTTGCTAAGCTCAGTTCCTTCTGGCTCTCCTGCTGGACCTCACAGGCTGCCCGCTCCATTCCTGGAGCCTTTCCACTGGAGGCATCATCACCTGTGGGCTTCTGAGTTTATTCCTCCCATTATAGAAATCTTTTATTGCCCTCTGAGCTGATGCCACCTCACAAATGCACTCTATTCCAAGTTCATGAGTTTGCCTTTGACTCTTACAACTGTTGTGTTGAGGAAATCTTTTACCCTTTCTGAGATCCAGTTTCCTCCAGCCCTTTTTTGTTTCAAGGAAGACACAATAAAACTATAGATTGGGTGGTAGGAAGAGTAAGAATAGATAATGTACTACAGTACCTAGTATTGGTTAGTTATAACAACTGTCTAATAAATGATGTAAAAAAATGCCAAACATGAATGCCACAAAAAGGGAAATGATATTAAGATGATGACAAAACAAAGCTACATGTAAAAAATGAACTGACAATCTATCGTCAGAGGCAGCTTGGAGTTTATGGTCAATACCATAGACTTAAAGGTCGGACGCACTTGGGAGGGGTTTGGTAGCTGAGGGACTGCAGGCATATTAACTTTTCTAAGACTCAATGTGTTCATCTGTAAGAAGAAGTCAATGGGGTCCAGGAATATAGCTCAGCGACACAAATGCCTGACTGGCAAAGCATGAGGTTGTGAGTTTGATTCCCGGTACCAAAAAAAAAAAAAAGAAGAAGAAGAAGTCAATGCTTGCCTCTTTTGGCAGCTGTGAAGCTTAAATAAGATAGATAACGAATATAAGTCATATGAAAATTAGGTCCAGAGTACTTAAGTAATAAATGTTAACCACTTGGAGGAACTGGGACATCAATCATGTAATTACTAATCATTGCTTAATTTATTTAAAGAAGTACCTCAAAGTTATTTGCCAAAGTCTTATTACTCTAGTGAAAGTTATAACTTCAGAAGTGGAAGAAATGGCTTTCTCTAAAATTGTTCTACAACCCCAAATGGGCATTACTTCCAATTAATCTGAAATAGCATTTTCATTGTTGAGATGAAAGACAATTACTTAAGATGAAAGAACCACTGGTTTATACTTTGTTATCTGTAATGGTGCAAGTGAATCATGTTGTAAATAAGTCCTGGAGGGATGGAGGTTGCTCTGAACCTTAGATAATTAGATTATTTACTTACTTTTTTTAAAAGTTCCAACAAGCAGTCTTTAAATGTCAGTTTCTGTATGACAGATAATATAGTCTAAGTTTAGTCAGCACAATGTTTTCTCTGTTCAAAGGGGTAAAACATTGCCAAGCCAGGGAAGTGACAAACACACTAACCAAGCCACTTTATACAGCATCCAAATCTCAGAACTAATTCTGATTCTCTTGATCTCATTTGAAGATATTATTGAAAATTTTCTTTCCAAGTCGTTAAAAATATATTATCTTTTTTGCTTAGACTATTTCTTCAGATTCAGGTTTTGTGCCAGAGAGGAAAACAGTCTAGAAGCTTACATAAGCAGTTCATCTCTGCTCCTTCCCAGCTCTAAACTTCATACACTCGGGCCGTTCTCCTCGGCAAGCCATTGTCACTGGCTTTCGGGCTCATGTCTACCCCTCCACCAGCAAAGAAAGCATTCCCGGGATCCTGGCAGGAGCATCAAGTGGCCCTGGCCCAGACCCAGAGCCTGGGAGGAGGCAGCCTGTGACAGGTGGTCACCTGGGAACTATGTATGGACAGCAATAGGTGAAAGTGGTTCTAAAAGCAGGGCCATGGGTCATTCCACAACCAACAGAGTGAGGGGACCATGGAACACTGCATTTCCCACATGCCTTCCTCTTCTGCAGGGGGCTCAGTGCTCAGAAGTTGAATGCATCACACTCCAGTAAAGCTGTTTAAGTTTTACCTGATTACTCACCCCCACACTGCCCTCCACTCCTGTGGCAGTGGGATGGACAAGGGAGGGGGAGAGTCATCCAGAACAGAAACACTCTTGACTTGCATTTCAGCATGTTTGCTTCCTCCTACCAAATTCTTTTGTGTAGGTTACAACATGGCTCTTTTGGTAAGGCTTTGGTAAAAATCAAACTAAACTAAGAAACAAAAATGTCTAATTACTTGACCCAAAACAGTCAGATGGGCAAAGAAGAGCTTATCTCTCCTTGAGAAAGAACAAAGAGGCACTGAAAAGTTATCTGCAGACATTTATCAGTTCCAGATTAAGTGACAACAAGTTCAGGCAGAATTTCTAAACTCAGCATCTTGAGATCTCTTATTTGTCAACTGTTATTTGTTAATATTTATTGTTAGTAATCTACTAAACACTACCTGCCTGATTCAATTGAAAGCCACTGTAGGTGAAAACCATCCTAAGTATCTTTAATATTCACTTCTTTTGCACAAATTATACTTTTCTCATCAAGTTTAAAACATTTTTTTCTATTCTTTTTGCTATCTTTATTACCAAGTTTCCGCCAATTCAAATTTTTTTTCTTCACTGCATTTTCAGACAATCTTTTGGGTGACTTATTCTCAGAACTGCATTTGATGATGATTTGATGATGGTTTCGATCATTCTATCTCACAGCTCCTTCACCTGTCACCCCGAAGTACATATTTGTTCTAGTTTAGCTACACAGTCACACACCTACATCAGTTCTCTGGAGTGGCCCTATCTATGGAATTCTTCTCGGGAGTCAGGGCTTACGTCAAAAGGGGTCTGAAAGTTGATTCAGTTTCTGCTTCTTCTGTGTGCGAGTATGTGACCAGGATGATTTGAATATTCTTAGTGCCTCAGTTCCTTCCTCTGTAAAATAGGAAGTATAACAGGCCTACTTCACAGATTTGTGAAGATTAAATGAATACTATAGTAAAAGCAAACAGGAGGTGTTCAATAGATACTTGCTATTAATACTTTCCTGTTTACTTCACTGTGCTAAGACTTCCTTTTGTCCTTTTTGCATCCCCGTCCTTATAAAGTTCTTCTCCTGCGCTTTCCCTCTCCAGCTTTCCTTTCCCTCCCTCCCTGTATGGCACCAGCTTCCTTCCAGCAGCCCTTCCAGTACTCTCCAAACTGCTTCTGTCCTGCAACTGTCCTACCTGAGCCCCAGGTTTTACTGAAGAACATAAATGCAGAGATCACTTCCATCCTGCACTGGTTATTTCATGCACCCTTGGGCAGTCTGCAAACACTCATCATCTCAAGCTCCGCAGGAGCGATTTGAACAATTTCTCCTCCCTCCCATTCGTTTCATACCCCTTTGCATCTTTCACGAAACTACCTCTGCTATCAAGAGAGCCCCTGCCGACAGTAACAGATCAGACTATTTATGCTGTCCTCCCGTTTGTTTTTTACACATCAATGACTGACTATCCTGTAAAGATGTACCACATTCTCTTACTATTAAGAGTGCCTGGTATTCTATGGTGGCATTACACTGTAAACATGGGGCGGTTACAATTCCTACCACTAATGGGTTTGCATTGCTAAATATGATGTCCCCGTTCCATTACTGTCCTTCTTGCTCCTTCTGCAGCATCTGACACCCTCGATGACCTCCTGACCCTCCATCCCCCTCCCATGGAACTCTGTTCTCTGGGTACCTGCCCCACTCTCTGAAAGAACGTGAATCGATGTGATGGTTGCTTTGGGTCTGGTACGGGCCCTGTGCCTTGGCGTCCTCGCATGGCTACCTCCTGTTTACCCTCCCAGTCTAGGTCCAAATGTCATGCCAAGTCCATCTTGGGCACACCTAAGTGCAAGCGTCGCTCCCAGCCCTCCTCCAAGTATCCAGCTGCCCTGCTCTATCCGCACACATCGCTCTCTGAAATCCTCTTCTTTTCTCTCATGGCTCGCTTGTGTCCATCTAGAATGCGAGCTACAGGAAGACAGGTCCTTTCCCTTGCCTTGTTTTGTGCTGCGGGGCCGGGGCCGTAGCCCAAACCACTCAGAACCCAGCAGCACAGACCCAAGTACTTCTTTTAAAAAAGAGAAAGGTCCTGCTGTTACATTGGGAACGGAGCAAGGTCTTTCAACCTGAGCGGTTCTATTTGAGGTGTTTCCTTCCCCAGCCCACTCGTGCTAACCCGGTCCATTCATTCTCACAGACAGATCACCTGTGGATTACACTCCCCACCTACTCTCCCTCCGGTTCCAGGCGGGGCACAGGTGCCCGGGCAGCAGCCAGCCCGACCCCAGATTCAAAGGCCTCAAAGCTCTTGAACTACTTTATTGCCAGCGGCCCGCGAGTGACCTTCGTGTCATTTGTGAGAACAAAACGGGAGGAGCCAGGAGGCAGCACAGAGGGGACAGCTCAGGGGGGCCCGCGGGTCCTGGGGACAGCAGGAGGGGGACCTCGGCCCGGGAGGGGAGGCCGGGCCGTGCGGTGGACGCGACCCCGCGGGGCTGCGGGCGGAGGGACGCAGTGGCCGGCTGTCCCAGGCGTGCCGTCCGCAAGGAGGGCGCCGAGAAGGGGTGCGGCCCGCTGGGGAGCCCGGAGCAGAGCGGCCGGGGCCCGCGCTTACGGCCGCGCCTCGGTGCAGCCCGGCTCTGCGCCACGGGCCGAGCTCGAGGGACGGGGCGGGCGCAGTGCGGGTCCCCGGCGCGTCCCCGGCGGTCCTCCGCGCCGGCTGGGTCCCGGGCCCCGGCGAGGAGCCCTGGGCGCCGCACTGCAGCTGTTTCCGCTCGGTCCCTCCCGCGAACGCTGGGAGGCCGGGGCTCAGCGCAGCTGCGGCACCGAGGCGCACGCACGGGGTCCGTCCGGGCCACTGCGCCCCCCGCAGGCCGGCCGGAGCGGAGCAGGGCGGCTCCCGCTGCTCCACGGCGGGCGCCCCCTGCCTAGGGTCTGCATTGGGGCGGGCCGAGGGCTTCACCCGGGACCGTCTGTGCTGGGACCTGAGGGCAGATTGCAGCTGAAAGCAGTGGTTCCCCTCTGAGAGGAATCCTTGCTTTAGCAATCTGTTGTTACATCCAACACCTAAGCCCAGCCTTCTCCTAGCCCAGTGCCCAGTTCTCCGTGCTGACCTCAAGTCCTGCTTTCCACTGATGGCTGTTGATTCTCAGCCTCAGACATCTCGCCAGAGTCTCCACACAACCCGCTTCAGGTCCGGACCTCCGAACTGAACACTGGACACAGTTCTTTGGACTCAGGCCTCTCCAAAAGACTTTGTGAAGTCTCCCAATTCTGGCATATCGTGGGGCCAGGAATGCTTGTTTTGCCTAATTGGGGGGGAAAATAACTATCAATCAGTCTGTGTGGCCCTAGGTTGGAAAAGTACTAGTCCTTGAGAGACGACAGCCTGTCATGTTCAGCACGATGCTATTAAGGCCTCTCCTAAACGCAGGTGCAGAGGAAGGGAGCCACCCAGGGGTCCCTGAGAATGGGTAGCAGCTTGCTGACCAGATTCCTAGAGTACATTTCCTAGCATACTGTTTTGTGCAATCATTGTAGGGTTCCTTGTTTTAAGCCGTTTGTTTGTTTGGTACTGAGGACTGAACCCAGGGCTGTATCCTCAGCCTTATTATTTATTTACTATTTGAGAGGGTCTCACTAAATTGCCCTGCCTAGCTTTGAACTTTGTGTCATCCTGCCTCTGCTTCCCTGAGTGCTGGGATTATAGGCCTTCAGTCGACCTCTCGCTTCTTTTCTTAAACATAAAGGTGTATCTTCTATCCCTGGAACTGTGAGGTGTTATCATTCTGGGGATGAGAGCACTTCAGCGTTTCCTGGCCTCTTTCTGAAAGCAGGTTAATGCAGCTTCACAGCCACAGCCCTCCTGACAGGCTGGGGCACAGATCGGTGTGAGGACCAGGATGCTGCTCTAATGCACCTGAGAAGGGCTGCTGGAGGTGCTTTGCAAGCTGCTCGGAGACACACCACAGGAGTGTGGGCCTGCTTCCACAGCCAACGCAGCCGCGAGAAGCTCAGTGGGAGTACACCGGCCAATTCGAGGGGTGAGGGACTTCAAAAGATGTCACAGGGCTGGGAGTGCAGCTCAGTGGTACAGCACAGATTTAGCATGGGCAGGGAACTATGTTCAATGCTGGTAGCATATATGCATGCTCGCAGGCACGCGCGCGTGCACACACACACGTCACAGAAGTAGCTGCTAACATACCTGGAAGTCAAAAACCAACAAGTGGCCCCAGTCTAAGTACTATGTGAAATGTGAGGGAAATAGAGGTAAAGCTTTTTTTCCCTTTGGGGTGTCTGTTGATTTAAATATGAAACCCAATAAGTTCATATAAAAAATGTAATTTTCTTGACAATTCTGTATAGAATTTTAAGAGCATTCTGACCTTTGTAGGTCATCCTATGAAAAATCACAGAATGGTGAACCAATAGCTTTTAAAAAGCAAAATCATTTCATTATTTTGTACATTTATAATAATATATTGTGGTGTTGGATTATGCTTCATACTTTAGACAGTATTTGTGTATTGTGATAGTACTTGATATCACAAATAGTATTTGCAAATACCAGTATGGAAGAATAACAATGCCCTTACCCAGGTTTTATTCTTAATCTTACATTATGAGGAGGAATGAGAGGCAAAAAACCCAGTTATTTTTAAACCTCAGGTTTCAGTTATACATCCTATGGAATAGCTTTGGACTAGGAGCCTAGTTTTTCTACTAACAATCCATATGACTTTAGCCAGTGAGTCTAAGCCAGCTACATCAATGTAGTATGTTTTGATTTTCTTTAAAAGGGAACAATGTTTCTTCTCTTCTGCATATGACATTAACATGGTGTAACATGCAGGAGAATTTTACTATTAACCTGAGATGCTATGAAAACGTATAACCAAATATATGTAAAATTATTCTATTAAAAATGTTGAAAAAGTTTAATCAGGAACAGTCTCAGTGTTGGAACTACCCAGGATTGGGAATAGACATGGGAATAGATACAGAAATTGAAATAATGAGATTTTCCATAAATGACATTTTAACTCAGTCTGTCCATTTTCTAATAACTCTTTGAAGGAGATATAAGAACAAAGATGTGCAAAGTTAGTAACTAGCAAATATATTTGCATTTCTCTAACTATCACCTTTTAGTTGTAGGTTCTCTGCTTCTTAAATTCTGCAGTTATTTTGTATCACTACCATGTTGAAAACACAAATATATATAATTAACTGAATTCTCCATCAGGCTATAGACTTTTGACCTTCAAGCACATACTAATCTTCTCACATTTTGGTAAATCTCTGACTTTTGCCACATTTTGGTAAATCTCTGACTTTTGCCAATACGAATGTGTTATTGAAGAAGCACGTCAATCTGTCTATCTACCTGTTCTTGGTCAGATACTCAGGGACACTGGATTGGAAATTCAGAAGGCCCTTAATTCTTTCTGTGCCCTAAAATATGAAATACATATTTTAAAAAGTTTAGCCTGGGAATTGTGTGGAAATACATAAACATCTGAAACTTAGTGACTCAGATTGTTAGTCACAGAGTTACTGGTTAGAATCTGGATGAGATCCATTGTGGACAAAGGCCAGTAATAATGATGGTGATATTTCACTTTTCCATAGTGCTAAAGAAAATTTGCAAGGGCTACAAACACAAAAGTAAAAGCAGCAAGATATTTTCTCCCAAATAGACTAAGCAAGGATCTTGCTATCCTTGAGGTAAATTTTCCCCTAAATACAGTAAAAAAGAAATGCAATTGCAACAAATTCTAACAAAAACCAACTTAACCAAAAAACCTCATTAGTATTCAATTAGCATAGTAACCCGTGTTTCCCAGCCTGTTGTTTGAAGCAGATTGGAGTCAATGTGTGGTCTTAGAGTAAAGAACATAATGAATGTTCACTCATAGTTCTTACAAATAGAGCCAGGAGCTATGCTCAAAATTAGGTTTTATATTATAATTTCCAAGAGTAGATTGAAGCCTGCTTTCTCACATTAATGTCAAACATGAGCAATATCATTGGCAGTAAGTGCTGGGCTCCTTCAGAGATATCTCCCTCTATCTCCCCATCTGACCGGAACAGGGATGGGATAGCTTCAGAGAAAAAGAATAATGTGTCCATGTGTTCCTCCAGATCTCAGAGTCCTGGCAGCTGACCTCAACTCTCTTGGCCACCATAAAGCAGTCACTGAAAGGACACAGCTGCAGGAACTCAGAACTAAGCACTAAATAAATCCACAGGGCTGGAGGCAGAAGTTACACACATGACCCTAACACAATACTCTGTGGTTATGAATAAACAGATTAACATCTAATGGTACCAGGGCTTCTGATGAAGGATTAATTGATGCCTCAGCCAGTGCTGAGTTGCTAATGGGGGAGCTGTCTGCTTCTAAAACCAAAACCCCCAAACCACACAGAAATAAAGGAGCTTCCTTGACTTTGGCTGGTATTCTAAAAAGGCTAGAATGAAAATGAGCTGTTTACTGTCTTAGATATGTACAGATTTGTGTTGATGTGTACTGCTCATGGGTCCAGTTAGTGCCAATGTCTGGGTGCAAGGTGGGACATTAGAAAGAGGTTGGGGCGATATGACTTGAGGGAGGCAGGCACTGAGAAACCGGAAGAGGTATGCTGAACACTGACCTGCTTAGAACAACACTGCCCAAAGTATGTATGCTAATATGCACTGCCAGTGTTCAGAAGGGTCACTGCAAAATGAAATGCTTCCCAAGCTTTGTTGACCAAGGAAACCTGTTTAGGGGGTGTTTTACAGATGTCTTAATTTTTTCATTATTATAAAATATTTAAATTTATGATTTTAATGTTATATTCAAGTAAGAGATTTTATATGGTTTTAAAGATATACTAACAGAAATAAGTATTTTCTTGTTTTTTAATTTTTAATTTTAAAGAGAATAAAACCAAGGAAAATAAACTAGTGTAAATGGTACAGTGATTCAAAACCTTACAGAATCAGCAATAGTTACCACAATGCCTCTTGTTGTCTTCAAAATAGCTGCAGATACCTTTGGACATAGTAAACATCAAACAGAACAGAATAGAGCAGAAAGAACAAAGACAAAACAATGACTGCAATAAAGGATTTCAAAATAAGCTGACAGCAAGTCCAAAACGGCTGCCATAAGATGTCTTGCTATCTTTTGAATAGTTGCTCCTGCCATCAGATTTAACATAATCAAACAAAATGAAAGAGAATAAAACCCAACCCAAGAAAACAGTGAAAATGATACAGTTTCCGGGGGGATCACCTCCTTGTGAGGCCTGGTTCTCTCCTCCTACAGTCCGCAAATGGTGCTGACTCATGGAGAGAGATTTGGGTCTGGCTCAGTATTTTTGATAAAAGATTTTCCCCAAAACTATGCATTATACCCTTTCTTTTTAGAAGTATGCAATACGAATTTAAAGAGAGATGACTTGGGCCCTTTTCATCCTCTGAAAGACCACTTGGCCTTGGAGTATAGGTCATCCCTCAAGTTGACTTGAACCTTTGCATTAGTCCTAGAAGGTAAGAAACATTTCTACCTGCAGCATTGCTACCCCTGTTATTACTTTCTGTGTCCCCAAGTCTGAACAAAATGAGCCTCTAATAGCAAGAGAAATGAAAGCCATCTCATGGCATTTGGATTTTCTCAGTGGCAGGATGGTGGCTTACACAAGCAATTAATTGTGTGACTTTGCCAGCATGCAGAATGACCTGGGGAATGGGGGAAAAAGGCAGGGTGTGGTATCACAAATCACGTGAACACACTAGGCTCCTGGTTCTTTCCAAAGAGCTCCCCGTCACAGCTAGGACAATGGGAGTCTATCGCAGACCCCCATTAAAAGTCCTGAGGTTTGTATATAGAAAACCTAAGATCTTTATGTTTCCTCATCAGGGAATCTCTTAATACACGACCTCCTTCAAGTGTTTCTGTAGGATTCTTGGTAAGTGGAACCTGGTGTGGAAGCTTAGATTTGTAAAATGTTCATTTTGTTCATAACTTTTAAAAAAGAAAATGAAAAAAAATATTTTTCCATTTTAAATTAGCATCCGAAACTTGGTCCAGGTCTGTAAATGTAGAAAAAGTGGAAGTACAATATAAAGTTATTTTAGACATGTGTTGATATCTTCCAGCTTTGTGACTCTGGAAAGTTTATTTTACATAGTTGTGACTCTTTAGTCCTACAGTCTTTTTCTCTGCTTCACACTCCAAGTAACATATACATATGATATGAGTGCTTCTCTGCGGAAGATCAAAATATAAACATCACTTGAAATAGCAATGCCATCATTTAACCATTTCCCAATATATTTATATTACTCACAGATTTTGATTTTTATAAATATATATGTACAAATGTTTGTAATAAAACAATAGCATGTCATTTTGATTATTTCTAGAGGATAAATTCTCCAGAAACGGAATTTTTAAGTTAGAGGATATAAATATTTTAAGGCTGTCGGTATGTTTTCCTAAATTTAAGTTTCCTTCTTCAATGAAAAATCATAGTAACTATCATATGATTTTTTAAAGTGAAAAAATGACTGAAATTTTGTTAAAATTTCTAAAGGAAAAGGTTTAAGAGAAAAGAATATTAGTAAATATATATTAAAAGCTTAGTAATAAACAAACTCAGTGTGAATATGTGACTAATTCTTCATCATAGACTACTTTAAATGGTTTTTGCTTCTTCAGGTTATTGTGAGTTTATATGAATTAACGTACTCACAGTGTCAAGCAACCAAGGGGTACTCAATCCATTTCTTCTTGAAATGTGATAACTGGGAATGGAACTCTTGGTCAGTTAGAATTTCTGCATTAGTAAACAGATTGGTTGAATAGTTTAAAAAAATAAACCCACAAACTGTAAAAATTACTTCAGGTAAATGAACTAACATTTCCCTATGGAGACGCCTATGTGTCATGTTAACAACTTGTGCTCTTAATCCGCTCCCATATGAGCACAGGTGTGTAAAACAAAATAATTTATAAGAAAACCTCTTACCTAATTAGTGTAACTAGTGATGAATCCTGAATCATTGCTTTATCTTTTATTTTTACTTTATATTAGAAGGGAAAATATCTAGAGTTAATGCTCCTAATGTTTGGAATCTGAAGGACGACAGTAAAATCTAACCTCAAAATTAATCAAGATACCTCCAAGAAGCCCTGTATCAAATATAAATACATCACTTAATTTAATATTTATAGTTTAATCCTAACGAACAAGTGCAAATGGATTAACTTAAAAATTATAAGTTAAAAGGAAATTAATTTTTTTCTAAGTATCTGAAAGAAAGCATTGGGGAAGGTGTTGGAAACTCAAAGTTTGCCCCTGAGTGCTGCTGAAGTGGACTTCAAATTTGCTACTTGGGCTGAAGCAGCTTTCAATGCCATTTGGTTATTGTGGTCTGTGGTTTTCTTGCTTTTGCACTCATTGTACCTTAGAGTCTGCATTTTTTTTAGTTCATCAGAGCTATGATGATCCTTTAAACCCGAAGCTCAGGCCAGCATTGTCATTATCTGACTCTGCCTCTTGGCTTAAGGAAGAACCTTCACATCCTCTTTAGTTCCCACCAAACTCACAAATAGAAAAATTCCTACGGGGCTGGGTGAGGACTTTCCAGCACACTTTAAATTAAGGGGATTCACAGGAATAAGATCAGAAAAACTGAGTTTGCCTGGTAAGGTCAAATGCTTAACCAACAAATAATTTCTTTTTACCTCCAAGTTTGGTGTCATTGGCTTTTCATTCTCAGAATTCTCAACAGGCTCAGCATTATCAGCTACAGAACAGACCCTGGGTCACCTTTTACAGAGAATGAAGGAATGTGAGGTAGCTGACTCAGGCTTCTCTGTGGCTCTGGGGATTGTGCCACAGCTTGAGTGATGGAAGCAGACTGCCTTAAAAATTTTATAAGTCATGACCGGACCTTTTCACTTTGATCGACAAGTCCTATTCCCTTTTTTGCCTGGTACTGGAGATTGAACCAAGTGCTAGAGAGTCAAATGCCAGACAAATGCTTCATTACTGAGCTACATCCCTGGCCCCCATGTTACCTTTTGTATCATGAAATTTCAGGTGTTGTGGTACTGTGACTATTCTATATTCCTTTTCAATTTTTTCTCCTCTAAATCTTAAAGCTAGTTTGTGTTTCTGAGTTCTTGCATTAGTCATACTTCTCATAGTCAATCCAGTTTCTAAAGTAACTGGCTTAGAAACTGGGAATGTAGCTCAGTGATAAAGTAAGTGCTAAGTGTGCTCAAGGGCCTATTTTTAAGCCCTAGCATGGAAAAAAAGAAAGAGAAAGAGAAGGAGAAAGAGAGAAAGAGAGAGAGAGAGAGAGAGAAAAGAGGAAAGAAAAGGATGAAAAGAAAAAAGAGAGAGAAAAGAAGAAAAGAAAGGAAGAAAAGAAAGAAAGAGGAAGAAGAAGGAAGAAAGGAAGGAAGGAAGGAAGGAAGGAAGGAAGGAAGGAAGGAAGGAAAAGAGAAAGAAAAAAGGGAGGAAGGAGGGAGGGAAAAGGAGACAAAAGTGTAGGAGTCTTTAAAATGATGAACTTTGAGAAGGGTTATTGAAGTTGGCATTTGGGTAGTTAGTTATTCAGAAAGCTCTTTTGTTAGGTTGGAAAAGCTAAAACACAAGTTTCCAGTGATTTTTCTTAGTTTAAGAAACATTAGACATTTCAAAAAAGAATTTTCCAAATCTCTTTCCACATTAAAAGAGACCCATAAAAATATTGTAAAATTATAGACAACCAAAAATTCTCACAAGCCAGTTTGCTATTTTGTGGAGAAAAATGAAGAAATGGAAAGAATGATCAAAGACATAGCCCTCCTTTCACATGGCATATTCTGTGAATACCTGATAATTAAGAGAGAAGACAGAAGTCTTTCCTGCTCACTGTCAAAGACTCTGAACAATGCCTTCACACTGTGATTCTATAGGTTTGGAGGCTTATAAGGTTTTGTCAATGCAGGTGCCCAGATATGTAAACTCTCATGCATTTTACCTGGTTTGAGACGAATGTTTTTACATATTAGCAGTGTGGACATTTGGAGCCCTGTCATTCTTTGTTGGGGAGGCTGTCTTGCTCTTTGTAGGTCAGTGGTGGCAAACCTATGGCTCTCATGCTGCACCGGAATGTTTGTCATCATTGAAAGCTCTAAATGATTCACCTTCACTGTATATTCTGTTTAGCAACGTCACTGGCTCTGGCCCATTAGAAGCCAGTGGCACTCCCAGTTGTACAAACAGGAGCATCTGCAGAAAATACCCAATGCCCCTAGAGCAGGGGAGCAAAATCATCATGAAGTGGTCCTCATTAAGGACCACTGCTTGTAGATTAACAGCTCTTGTTGTTTACTCTATTTTTAAGAACATGAGAGAAAGGGCTGGGGATTTAGCTCAGTGACATAAGCACCTGCCTGGCAAGTGCAAGATGATGAGTTCAATCCCTGGTAGCAAAAACAAAAACAACAACAGAACCCCCCCCCCCGCAAAAAAAAAACAAACCAAGAATGTGAGAGAAAATATTACGCTTATCACCAGTAAAACCCTAGACAGTGAGTCTGTAGCCCTCTTGGTATGTTATAAATGAAGAGTTTTCTCCTGGGCAGGGGGGTGAGTGGAGCTGGGGTCTTTCTTTAATGTTTTCTGGAATGGATGCACATAAACATAAAGAGAAATAGATTTTTTTTTTCCAAATGTAGAGAAACATAAATCAAAGTGCACATCAAAAAACAAAAACAAAACTTGTCATCTATACTTTGTTTTTAACGTGGGCTTCTTGATTTTGTTTTCTTTTAGTCTTTCAAAATGGGAAGTTGAGGTTTGTAATGTTACTACACCTCTGACATTCATTAGTGTTATTTCTATTTCATATTTTAAAAGGTGAGTCTCAGGAGGCTGAGATGGCGTAATTAAGGATGCTTGCCGCAGATGCTGCTTAAATTCAGGAGGTCTGAAGCAGAGCCTCAGTGTGAGCTTCCCACCTTCACTCTGCTTTTAATGTAGAGCTGTCCCCCTAAGATGAGCAGGCCATGGTACAGGTAGCCCACCTGCTTTGCCGCTGACGCTGCAGTTCACAGCGATCTGCCTCTGTCACTTCTTCTGCCACTTTGGGACTCAATCCTGAGGTTCAGTTCTCTCTCATGAAAAATGGGAACAACTGGTGACACACTGATCCGATGGCAGTGATGGTGTGATTAGATTAGCACCATTCCACTATCACCAGATCCAGTCCTCCTTCCCTCATCTCCCTTCCTTCTCGTCTGCTTCCAGCTGCTCCTTGCACACACCAGGGCTTTCAGGTCACAGTCCTTGTTTATTTGCTGGGTCTTCACTCTGAGTTCTGGCACTGTATGGACGGGTCACTAACACTTCTCTAACGTTTTTAGAAAATTAAGTTGACACCCTCAATAAAACTAACTGGGAGCTCTGTCAATTTCTAACTACTTGAAATTTCCAAGTGCTTAGATTCTATGACTATAAAAAAATGAAACTCTGTGAAAGTAATCAGCCATTTTAGAGCTGAATTGGGAGAAACGTTAAAGAAAGATATCTAGATCCAGGAGGATTCCTGATACCAGTGGGTTCTCAGTTCTTTGTAGGATGTCACATTTCATTTTTGAACAGTTCCCATATTAAAAAGTTCCAATCCTGCCCTATCTGTATCTTTTGGATTCTCTTCTGAAAAAAAAAAAAAAAAACACAAGTTGCATTTCACTGCTTGTTTCTTAATGTGCAGCACAGATATCAGCAAGTCATGGCCCTGTAGCTTTGCTACACTTTAGAATTTTTGTATAAAAATGTCAAATAAAAATAATGAAATTAATTCCCAAACCATTCAATAACCTAAACCTTGTCTCATTTCTCACATTTGGTATGGGTTGTATAACTCGGAAGAATACAAAATTCTTAGTGATCTAAACCTTCTGTGAAAGGTTTTAAAATGAGCATGAACATTAATATTTCATAATAAAAGATTCCATTGGCTGAGAAAATGAATTTCACTTTGATTTTCCAGTGCTGTAGTTTTTATCTGAAATGTACCCTAAAGGCCTATGTCTTTTTAAAAAATTTTTTATTTAAAGAGAGGTGGAAAAAAGCAAAACAGAAAAAAGGGTAGAAACAATACAGAATGTCAAAAAAAAATAAACACTAAGAAATCACTAGTCGATACATTACATATTGTCTTCTTGGATATAGTTGTTCAAGTTACAAAATTAAAGCATACAAAGTGGACATTCAAACAGTGAGGCTGCAAACAGCCCCATTCTCTGATCCAACAAAAGCTTAGCAACATAATTATCAATCCTTAAATATATGTGCAGTTATATCCTTTAGAGCACTTGCTTTTCCTCCTTTTGCTTTTTAAGTCCATTATCTGTTTATATCATGTTTCAGCTTGCTCAGTATCTTACTGATCTGTTTTGTTGTTGTTATTTTTTAAAATTTTTTCTTATTTTATTTATTCATTTATTTATTTTGAAGATAGTAAAATACAGCAGAACAAGAGAGGACAAAGCCAATTGAGGCAGTGCAGTGAAATTGGTACAGAACCTCACAGCAGGTTCCTGGGATAATGGCAACAGGTACAATAGTACATGTGGTTTTCTTCACAATAGTTCCTTCAATCAGATAGAGCAATATCAAAGGAAATACCGAAATTATAAAAACAGAATGTTGAATAGAGCAATACTATTGATCAGAACAGAGCAAAACAGAGATAAAAATATTTGCTTTCAAAGAGATGGCAGAAGAAAATCCTCCTTATTTGCTATATTGCATATAGTCAAACTCACAAGAGATGCTTAGATCTCTGGCTCTCATGTGCTGGGGGTGGGGTGACAGATGTTTGATTTTTAGCCCGTGTGCTGGTAGACTCACATGCCCCCACCAGAGCGATGTGCTGGCTGCCTGTTTTCCCAGTGCCCCAAGTTCCAACATAAGGCCTATATCTTGAAGGCTGAGTTGCCAGCCTGCATGCCACTGGGAGGCAGAACCCTCAGCGGGTGGGGCCTAGTGGGAGGAAGTTAGGTCATTGTGTGCATTTCCTTGAAAGAGACATGGAGATTCCAACCACTCTTCCTCTCTCTCTTCACCTCCCAACACCGTGAGATGAGCAGGTTCTTTCCTCACATGCTCCTGCTATGCGCTGCCTTAACACAACTCCAACAGAGGCAAGCAACTGCGGATGGAAAACTCTGAAAACCAGGGAGTGCTTTAAACCTTTCTTGCTTTTAAGTTATTTATCTTAGGTATTTTGCCCCAGGAATGGAAAGTTGACTAACACAACCTGCAATGGAATTTTGGACACTCAGTAGAAGATACCTGTAAGAATACATCCACCTTTGTCACCTTCTAAACACTTACTAAAGAGTAAGTGTTAGACGTAACTCCATGAAGGGCATGAGTTGGAACCTTGTACATAAGCCCAGAAAACAAAAACTAGCATATGTCACTTACACAACCTGCTCTTTTGGCATTTATGGCACTCTCATATTTATTTTTTAATTTTTGTTATTTTGAAGGTAGTAAAATACAACAGAACAAGACAGAATAAAGTCAGTCGAGATAATGCAGTGAAATTGGTACAGAACTTCACAACAGAATACTGGGATAACAGTAATAGGTACCATAGTCTATCTCATTATCTTCACAATAGTTGTCCTTTCAATCAGGTATAGAAAATCAAACCAAATATAGAACATCATAAAACCTGTCAAAACAGATTATTGAATAGAACAATACAATTAATCAAAACAAAGCAAAACAGTAATAACAATATTTGCCTTCAAAAGACATGGTAGAAGGAAATCCCCCATATTTGCTATTTTGCATAGTCATCCTCTCAAGAGATGCTCAGACCTCTGTCTCCCATTTGCTAACGAGAGAGGGGGACAAGGGATGTGTGGCTCCCAGCCCGCGTGCCGGTAGGCTCACGGCTGCCTACCAGGGAGGCAAGCGGGTTGCCTTGTTGCCCAGTGCCCTAAGTTCCAACATGGAGTGGATCTCAGGAGACGCTGGCTGGCTGGTTCTCTCCCTGGGTTGCCTGCTGCTCGGTTGAGCCATGGCTGCTTACCAGGGAATTGAGTGGGTTCCTTTGTTCAGCATGCTCATATTTAGAGAAGAAAAATGAAATCTGTGGCAAGGCCTTAATAATAAAGTTGCTAAGATGAGAGAAATCTTATTAAATGATATGTTGGACCTTCTAACTTGGAAAGCAGTATTGAATTTGTCTTGGACTTTCACACTCTTCAGTTTCCTTCAGTCCTTTTCCACATGCTATAGGCCTTTTAAACACCTGTCCACCTGTCTTTTAAGACTCTTTGCAACCTCAACTGAGCAGTCTATGCTGCCACCTGGGCCCGTGACACACTTGCTATCATTCCTTTGTGCAATCCTGCTCATTGGACTGTACAACTCTACAAATGATGAAATTTGCTTCAAGAAAGATGCTAATCATTAAATGAAATCTTACCCTTAGTTATCCCTCAGGTGCCTCACTATATGCATTTATTTATGGGCATCTGCACACTCCTCATAACCAGTCATCACTGGTAAGATCCTGGACAATTCCTTAACTTCTTAGTGCCTTAGTTTTCCTGGCTGTAAATTCATTAGGATAATAGTTATCTTTCCATCATAGGTTTATTATGAGAGCTACATGAGTTAATTTAGGTTAAGCATTAGAACAACTCAGACCCTGTTAAGTGTTACGCATATATATTTCCTGTAATTACATTACAGAGACAAAATTGTGACACTCAGTTGTTTTTCATTGTATTTGCTGATCATGATCATGGCTTTGAAAAGCCATCATGACTTAGTTATTTTAACTTACTTTAACAATCAAATTTGCTCACTGTTATGAGCAAGTCCCACTGCTTTGCTTATTGTAACAGGCCAGAAAGATTTCAGATTGTATAAGTTCCAGGTTTAATAGACAGTCTGTCACTATGAATGCAGAGCTTCTGCATCTTGTGTATGTGTGTGTGTGTGTGTGTGTGTACACTAAAGTGTGGCAGAGATGGATCCAGCTGGTCTGGACTGCCCATTCTTCTGTCATTACTTTGCATAATGAAACCGTGTGATTTCTTTCATCATGTGCAGCTGGTACCACCTGGCCGGCTTTTAATGAATGCCAGGCCCAGAAATGATGAAAGGCTTTGGCTCTCACAAATGAGAATAACCCTCCAAATGAGCTGAGTGCTCACCACGGAGGCAGTGCAGGAAAGACCAGGAGTTTCGTTTTCTTTGTTTCACTAAGCCCTTGTACTTTTTTGTTGCATTAGTTTTTGCTTAGTTCTATATTTAGAACCTTGAACAAATTTTGCAGTAGACTTTTCAGCAGTCTCATCATGATCCTGATCCTTCTTTATAGCTTTACTTGAACACTTATAGATGTGAGATATAGATATATATGCACATGTCTGTAAGAGAGATATCACACACACATGCATGAGCATGTGTGTATGTATCTCCAAGTGATTATAGCTTAATATACACAAGGCTGAAAAGATCAAACATGCTAAGGATATTAGGGAATATGGTAAAGCAGTACTTTTTAGAAAGGAGATTAACAAATTCCCACAAATCAGGCATCTGGCATCTCTGGATATCACTGGGACATTGCAAACAGTGGAAAATATTACTGGAAAATGTTGATTATTGGTAGATTTTTAGACCTATCTGCAAGTAAGATCTTGAGCTTTCTGTGAGTCTGATAGAGGCAGCAGGTTTTCCCACTCTGAGAGGAAGACCTTCTGCATCCCTTTTCTTTTGTTTCTTACACAAATTCTTTCCACAGTTGATACATGAAGAAAGTACCTGGTTAACCCAGCCATTCTGCGGTGTCTCACCGAGCTAACATGGGAAATGTAGGAAGTAGGAAAAGTCTTTCATGCTTTCCAATCAGTCTTCTTCTCACAAGTATGGCACTTCCCTCACTTATCAAGCAACCAATCCTTCATGGTGCTTTTTGTTGGCTAAGATCCTCGCAGTGATGTCATACCTAGAAGTGCCTTAGCCAGAATCACTGCACATCCATGACATGTTTGTCTCCTATGCTGCCTCTCCTTTTTCTCTCTTTGAGGCAAAGTCTAAGTGTGTAGTTCAGGCTAACTTTGAACTCAGGCCCAGGTTGGCCTCAAACAGAAGGTGATCCTTTTGTCTCAGTCTCCAGAGTGCTGGGATTATAGGCTTGCAGCATCAGGTCTGGCTCTATCTCTTCTCTTTTATATTCCTTGGAGTCTTTCAGCTGTGATCTTTTTGCTCACTTGGATAAGTTAACTTACTATTACTTGATGGTGGAATTTTAGGCACTGTAGCAGTGTTAGGAAGGCAAGTAAGATGTTTGAAAACCCATAATGTCACCTAGTTATCTATGTCTTGCTCAGGTTCTCCTGTACACAGCTAGCTACCTTTGTAAGCACAGAAGTTAAATCCTAGAGTACATGATCACTTTCTCCTTTGCATTTGTTTCTTTATAAGTAGTAAAACAGGTGTTTCTATCCTTAAGTAAATCTTCATTATTCCTCCTATTTGAGGGTCTTAAGTCATATTTGCTGAAGATGGAGGCTTTGTACTTAAGATCTGATAAACATGCTTCACAACTCTTCTATCGCAGAATCATGGCATCCATAACCTCTTTATAGTTTTGTCATGTTTATTTCTTTGCTTTAATAAGATTATAGCATATACATTTTAATGAGAAAATGTTGGCTCTGGTCAGTGACTTTGAAGATCAAGGTTGCTCCAGTTACAGTGGCACATGTCTGTCATTCCAGCTGCTTAAGAGACAGACTGGAGGATCGCAAGTTTGAGGCCAGCTCAGGCAGTATAGAAAAACTTGTCTCTAAACAAAATGCTAAAAAGGGGACTGAGGTTGTAACTCAGATCCCCTTGGGTCCAATGTCAAGCACACACACACACACACACACACACACAAAAAAAAAAAAATTGGAGAGGGCTATTTGTTTGCAGTAATACAAATAAGAACGTTTTTAAAAATTTCTACTTAAGTGTGCTGTCAGTAGTTACAAAGTCCCTGGAACTGTTGAAGTTTATCATGTGTATGGCATTCTAGGCTTTCTTTTTTCTTATCATGAACATTCTTATTCCATTCCCTGAAGAATTCTAAAACTATTCTAAGAAACTTTTGCATCATCCTAAGCTTGCATCTGTTCAGCCTGATTGCCTTAGGAAAAACAATCCCACTCTTTTATATTATTTTGCATAGCAACATCCCAAACACAGCAAATGTGATGATGCATGGAAAATACAAAGAGCCTGGGAGAAATAAGCTATGGAGGGAGCAGGCATGTGTTCCCAGAAGCCTCTGAGGACCACGTAGCTTCTCTCCCATGACAGCTGCAAGAGGCCTGGTCCACTCATGGTTCTCATTTCCTGAAGCTCTTCCTTAGCAATTCTTACAAACAAAGTTTTATTTTATTCTGAAATCAGGTGAAATGAGGAAAAAAACAGTGTTTATTGAAAGGGGAAAATCCTTTCAAGATGATGTGTACTCCCATAAGGATGGGCTGCATATTTTAGAAATATAGTAAGTATGCACTCTTTTAAAACAGTTACCAGGGGAACCAAACTTTTCTCCCATTAAATGGGAAGATAATCACTGTAGGAAATTTAAAAAAAAAATGTCTAGGCTGCACGTATTAAACATTAGCTGGACGTCGAATCCAACTGACTGTGTATTTAATACTCTTTAAGATAGGCAGGTGTTAGATGAGAGGAGACAAGGGAGAGTGTTTCCCTTCATGAAGTTTGCACATCCAACAATCAAAATATAAGTTTACTACACAAGCCATCAAAGAGGGCACTTTGATGCCCACTGCTTTTCCATTCAGCCCTAACTCCCCTGGAGGCCAGTCATGCCAGCTTGCAGCTGAGAATCCTGCTAAGCAGTATCAGAGGATTCTCACCACGTCACAAGGATTTGTTCTGAAGAAGGGAGCATATGTAACAAAGCACCGCGCAAGTGGAAACCATGGCCGTGTGAGCAAGTTGAAGCGTCAAATAGGGTTCTAATTGTGGGAGGCTTCCACAGGGAGCTGGTTTTGGGCTAGGATTTAAGAAAGAAGGTAACATCTCTGGAGTAGCTGGATATGTTGTGAGAAGAGTAAGCACCATACGCTATGTCGCTCCAGATGCACAGTTTTTATTTGACTGTCGCTGAAATCAGATTACCTGAGAACTGATCTGGTTTCACAGTTACTACCAACCAGGTGACAGTGCCATTAGGTGAATATGAGCAGATACTGGTCATTGTTATGTTAGCTGAATTTTGTCCATTCCTGGCTTTTATCCAGCAATGAAAAGTTCTTATGTATAGAGAAAGGTGTGGAAACAGAGAGTAGTGGCAACGTTTATGTTAGTTGGAGGAAATGGTTGTCATAAGAGGAAATAACTAATGATCAAAACGCAGAAGAGCCAGCAGTTTGCAATAAAACCTCGAAGACAATGTGGGAGTACTTTTGTATGATAATTCATATCATCAGTACTCCTGATAGCACAGAAAACACGTTAAAATGTGGGAAATGGGGAAACTGAAAATTCTGAGTTAAAAAAGTGATAAAATGAGTTCACTGTAAAGAAAAGACATTTTAAGGTTAATTTAACCATCTTTTTATGTCTCATAAAAAATACATGAAAAAATGTCCTACCTCAAAAGGAGCTCTGTCAACAGATATAAAGTTCTAAAAGATAAGAAATCACCACAATAGTTTGTTAGAAGTTTATTTTTCCTTAGAGGTAAGAAAATGATGTTTTACCATGATGACATTTTAGATTTAACAGTATATGGGTATGTAAAAAAAGAGACAGAGTGTGATCTCTTAGAACATATAATAAAAAAGAAGTATTCAATATATGGGATGTAGTGGGCCAGAAATAAAACTGTAAGATCCCTCAAAATATTAGTTAGTAAATATAATTCTATAAGTAGTTTTCAGTTAAACAATTGAATAATCTGCCTAGAACACTTACATTTTAATTTTAAAATCTCTAAAAATTTAACAATAGTTTAAAATCTATTTTTAGAAAATTAGCCTCAATGCACATATCAAGGATTTTAATAAAATGTCTGGAAACTCTCTAAAATTTGATTTTATTTACGTGAAATGTACCTTAGTACTTAAAAAAACATTAAATGAATCCATGCCAGGTAATAAAGTATGTTTATATCTCATGAGATAACACTAGGAACTTAAAGACTAAATGATGGTGAAATGATACATCTTTTTGCAAAGGGGATCATTCTAATGTACTTGGCTTATATTTTTATTTTTTGAGAAATTTTCCTTCCCTGAAAAAGCATAATGGTTAATTGTCATTAAGTTGTTTGGCTAATGTTGAAATAAGTTGAAAGTTAAAGGCTTAGAACCTTGGCACATTTTTTCATTTTAGTTTTTGTGCTATCGAGTATATTTGCAGGACGTAGTCTTTTAGGATTTAGTACAGTATTTCAATTCCTTAAAGGGTGTGCCAAAGCAATTTTTAAAAAACTTTGGGTTCATTACAAAAGAAAACTACAGTGTAATGGTACAGTAAGATGATCATCCAGATTCTAAGACAATATTCTAATTTGAGGTCCAACTCACCAGTCTCACTGTTTATACCATCTACTACCACAAGGCACTAGTGTTAGCCAGTGCTGGACATCATCTCACTATGTGGGTGGCAGCTGCCTGTCATCTAAACAATTCTGAAGAAAAGCCAGAGAATTCGTTTCAAATATTTGTCCAGATTAAACCACATGTGGCCTCCAGGGTGTACTGGGCCTAAAGCCTAGGCCTGCTGGCTGTGTAGAGCCATCATACTTATCCAGGAAAAAATGGCCTGTCTTCTCAAAGCCAATAAAGATAAAAGAAACTTGTATTAGTCCAAAACAGCACAGCTCATGGGTGGAAACTGCACAAGATTAAGGTTATCCTCTGTGTTGGCCTCAGAAAACCAAGCAATAGAAAGAAAATAGACAGCTGTGAGGTCCCTCTGTTTTTTGTTTTGTGGGTTTGAAAGGAACTTTGAATTGGACAGTTAACTTTGTCTTGATTAACAAGAGCACACGATAGCAAACTAGTTATTATGTCCCCCTAGGTGATATGACAGCCATATCACTGAAACAGAATTCTGAGAAAGATAAGAAATGATTACAGTTCTCTGCCTTTCAAAGATTGAAGTCCTCATAATAGTCACAGAACGAGCGGACATTTGGGTGATAGAGAAAAAGACTGTTGGGTAGACCAGAAAGCCGTTAACCCTAGGTATTCTACAGTGAAACCTTTAATGAAAGTGTCCCTTGTGCTGTCATAGAAAGGAAGCCACATGTCTTCTACCTCTGTCAGGGAAACTGGTCAGAAAAACAGAATACTGTGGCAGGTGGGCTGCTGCTTGTTTCTTTTAGCAAAATAATATGAAAGACAAGGGCTCAGGGAAGAAGTTTAAAGTTTGAACAGAAAGATGGACACGAAGAGGAGAGATTCTTTTGTGTGTTAGAACAGCTTTATTCTGCATGTGGCCTCAGTCTAAAGTTAATAGATAAGGGGAAAGGAAGAAAGAGAAAAAGAAAAAAATATAGATACATAAAGAAGATAGTTAAGGTAAAAATTATACAACTAGCTTCTACCTGTTCCTTGAAAAGAATGTCTAGTGCTGATATTGTTTAGACAAGATATCATGCCTCTATCCTGTACTCTGAGTAACTGCTATGAAGACAGTGCTCAATGTATCAACTACTGTAACTGCCCACCAACCTGTTTTGAAACCTGATTTTACTGTTTATCTCTTTAAAATAACAAAAGTTAAATTAATAGATGATCAGCTTCCAAGTATTGGAAAAGACCATCTAGAAAGAGAAAAGCACAAAGCACCAGAAGCAGATGATTTCATGGCACCCCACCCACCCTCCCACGTACACACACAAGGAGGCTGAAAGCAGATCTCAGATGGTTACAAGGAATTCAGATAAGAAAATTCAACAGTGTGGCCCAGGTGGCGTAGGGTCCCCTACTCATGGTCTTTCTATCATCCAGAAAAGCACAGACACAGTGAAAGTGAAAGCTAATGAAACCATTGTTTCCCCCCATTCTTTCTGTCCCCTCCCCTCCCATCTTTTCCCCTCTTATCCCTCCCCTTCCCTTTCCTTATTTTCTCCCTTTTTTCCCTCTTTCAGTAGTGTGTGTGTGTGTGTGTGTGTATGTTTCATTTTGTTTTTTGTTTGTTCATTTATTTTTGAGACAGGATCTTGCTATGTAGCCAGGCTGGTCTTGAACTTGTGACTCTCCTATCTTAGCCTACTGAGTGTTAGGCTTATATAGGTGTGAGTGTGACCATGTTTAGGTGAAACCAGAGCTGCAAAAATGATGGCGTATGGCTGATTAAAGAACGAGATAACAAAATATCCATCCCTAACATAAACATCTACACTGACATATGATGCCTCTTTTGGCAAGTGTCTTCCCACCACTATAGACTGTGACACAAAGCAACCAAGCTCTGTCTAAGAGTAATTGCCCTATAGACACATGTATGGTTGTTTTTATATTATAAATATCCATATGTATAGAATATAACTTGGAGATATACAGAAAAAGTTGTTCATAGTGGCTGCCTCTGGGAAGAGACATTTAATAGCTGTAGGAAAAGCACAGGAGGGAGACTTACACCCCCCACTCACCTTTGAGTGAATTCTAAAGTTTGGAGTATGTGTCTACATCACATAATAATCACATAGGCAAAAATAAAAGCAAAATTAAAAAGTTCTTAATAAAATTATAATTGACATGCATTTTGATTTAGTTATTTCTTTACTGGTAATAATATCCCACGAATATATCCAAATATCTGAAATGATACATATTCAAGTTCATTCACTCCAGCATAGTTTTTAATAGCAAATATTGTAACAATTTAAAGGTATGATTTAAGTACCCAGTAATAAGACACTGCTGAAGCATATTATATATCTATACAGTTCAAAGCTCTACATCTACAAAAAAGGAATAAGGAGTATTGTATATTGACAAAGATAAGCTCCACAATCTTACTAACTGAAAAAGACATGTTATTGCATGATCTTATTAGAATTAAAACAAAAGCAAGAACATAGATGGATGCATTACGTAATTATATGCTTATGTACGTTTGCTTTTATAAAGTATTTCTGCAAAGGTACATTAAAACGATAGTATCAATTATCTCAGAAAAGGAAAACTTCGTGACAGAGGTTGGGGGGACGGGTGCTTTTCATTCTCAACGTGTTCCGCAGATGTTTTCCACATTAGCAGTGTCATTTAAATAAGTGCGTGTTTTTGCTCCAAAGACCACACTACTTAAGGAACTTGTAACAAAAATATGTATCACCCATCCAGCATCATTTCCTACACAGGCAGTGTACTTTAGCATAAAACAATCTGCATCTAAAGACCATATCTGCAGGTGCAGTTTAAAAATTAATATGCATACGACCTTTCATGGCAAAACAGCCAAACCATCTCTTCCAGTTTGCAGGTGTAGCTGGCATTCATGTCCTCTGCTGTTAATTTTCCCTTTTGGTCATCAGGTACATTGCTTTGAAGAGAAAGGCTGCTATCATCTCTGACTTCACTCAACAATCTTGTATTAGGAAGACGCGGGTCTGTGCTTGCTGCCTCTGGCATTGTCCTGGGTACAGAGGCTACGGGTGATCACAGAGAATATTCTCCTGTGATTGGAACCACTGTTTCTAGCTAAAAGGTCGTAGCCTGTTTTTTTTATACTTTTCCCTTCCTATCTCTCTCTGCATAGCTTTTCTTTCCTGATCTGTTTTCTTTTAGCGCTGGTTTCTTAGATTGTGTATTTAAAATCTGTAGCATGAGGAACACCCTGTGGTGGAAAACCAACAATGACTATCATTAGGCTTTCATCTAAAAAGACATAAAAATTAGTGACAATTTTTATTTACATAGTGTTCTTCCTAGTATATTAGATGGTGATTTTGGGTTGATAAGTGCAAATCACTGGCTCTGGATCCAATGAGAGTTTCGTGGTATTCTAATCCATTTGGAGGTCAAACTTTTGTTTTCAATTTAAGTTGAAAATAGTCATATTGTTCAGTTTTGTAGCTATGCACAGTTAGAACTCAAAGGAGGGAAGGACAAACTCTTGTGTAGTTTCATTGTTTTGCAGGTGAGGACATAAAAGTCGAAGGACATTGAAGTGAGTTTCCACGAACCTGTATCTTGCTAGCAGAGTCAAACCTGCTGTTTTGTTTTGTTTTGTTTTTCATGATTCTGGGAATTGAACTCAGGGCCTTGTGCATGCTAGGCAAGCACTCTACCACTGAACTACAACCCCGGCCCTGACTCTTTTTTAAAGCGTAGTGTACCTCAGCAGGAAGTAACCTTTCAGAAAATTTATCTTACTCTTTTTGCCCCTTATCCATGTATGTTTCTTATTTGAAGTAACCAGTGTTGATGAGTAAATTGCTTCCCATTGTTTACTAGGGAGCTTTAATGGGAAAAATTAGTGTTACTATTATTATGTTTATTTATTTGTTTGTTATTTTAAAGAGAAAAAACAATAAAAATGATAGAAATTTCTTAAGATAATAGGAAATTAACAATGTTTAATATATTGCGTATTATCTTCAGAGGAGTTGCTCAGATTACGAGACATAGGTATGCAAAATTGATTAAACAACATAAGCATGAACTATTCTTTTCAATGAACCAAAAGAAATCAGTAGTATAATCATACTTGCTATCTTGTGTGTATATATTTTTTCTGTGTCCTTCCTTTTCTTCTTTCCTTTATCCCAGTTGTTCTTTACTTTTGAGCAGTTTCTCTCCCTTTCACAATATCTAGTGTAGATTTTGGATCCTATTTTCTCTTTCACTTTCTTACACTGGGGAGACACTATGATGTTTACACATGGGAACCTGATACATTTCACTTATGAATATGGTCTCTAGCTATATCCATTTATTTATAAAAGCCTTGAGTTTATCCTTCCTTATGTCCGAGTGGTACTCCACTGTGTAAGAATGCTACACCTTTTTATTCATTCTTCAGTTGATGGGCGTTTAGATTATTTCTAAGAGTTAGTTATCATAAATTGTTATAAACATGGGTTCACATATATTTCTGTGATATGATATTTTTAATTCTTCTGGGAAGATACCTTGATGGGGAATAGCTGAGTCAAATGAGACCTCCAATCCTAGTTTTTTGAGGAGTCTCCACACTGATTTTCACAGTGTATACACCAGTCTACACTCCTACCAACAGTGGAGCAGTGTTCCTTTTTCCCCACATCCCTGCCAGCATTTGTTATTGGTTGATTTTTTGATGATAGCCATTTTTTCTGAGGTGAGATGGAATCTCAGTGTCGTTTTAATTTGCATTTCTTGAAAGACCAGTGATGTTGAACAGTTTTTCATATATTTATTTGTCATTTGCATTTTTTCATGTGAGAAGTACATATTCATCTCAGATGCCTGGGAATGGGAGAAATTATATTGTCTTCTTGAGCATTAATTCTTATACAAGCATTGGCCTCTTTCTCTGTTGAAAATTGTCTTTGAGCTTTGGAAATCTTTCCTTCAGTGTGGTATTCAAAACGTATTATTTTTAGCTGTATTAATGAACACACTGAGTTATAGGCTAATGCTGTGGTATTGGCTAATGACATCCCTAAATTATCTATCTATCTATCTATCTATCTATCTATCTATCTATATCTATTATCTATCTATCTATCTAGAAAAGGATGTCAACAAAAAGCTTTGGGTTGCAAATATACAATAGAGGCAGGATCTCCAGTGTAGACATCGAGCTTATCTTCCCAGAGCAAGGGAGAGAAAGCCTGTACTGAGGTGTTGAGAATTTTATTCCCGTTGTCAAGGGACTGCTTTAGGGAAGATGTGCTCCTTTCCCAAATTTTCTTCGTGTCCTAGTTTTCTTCTGAACTCACTACACTCATCTGTATTTTATCTGTACTTATTCCTGTTCTCCCATCAAAATTCTGAATGGTAGAGCTGCTAAGAACTCATTCACCAATTTTGTACTTCAACCCAGTGTGGAACATCTTATTCATGCTGATGAATTCTCAGATTTACAGATCTACTCCGGATCTGTTTTCTATCTCACCCCCTTCCCATTTCAATCTATCTCTGGACAATGAACCTAAATGCCAAACTTCCTACTGGATGTCAAGAAGTTATTGTAGACATACAATGTCTGCTAACTATGGACTGAAACCTCTGCAAACTGTGAACCAAAATAAACCTTTCCTGTTTTGTTTGTTTGTTTGTTTGTTTTTAACACAGGGAATTGAACCCAGGGCCTCATGCTTGCCAGACAGGTGCTGAAGCTTTCCTCTGTAAAGTTGTGAGTGTTGGGTATTAATGTGTCACAGACGAGACAGTAATGCAGTCTAAAATTGCACTTTTGATCTCTTCTTCATGCCCTCCTCTAAACTTCTACCTTTGGTTTTCTAAACTCAAAAAACTGTTCTTTGGCTACCTAAACGCTCAGGTCAGAATTTGGTTATCATCCTTAAGCCTTCTTCCCTTTTCAACTCATAACCAAATTATATTTTTACTTCCTAAATATTTCTTTTAAAGGATTTTTATCAGTACAAGTTTGCAGTACATGATATTCACATTCTTCTTAGGGAGTGGGTACATGTACTTAATGTATTTTGATTCTTTTTATTTTCTTCCCCCTCCTCAGTCTTCTTCCTTCCATCTCTATCTCACCTTGTCCATTTTCACTTTTTTAAGTTCATGTTTGCTATTTGTAATGATTTTACATTCAGGATGAGGAGCTGGTGTGTACACGACACATCTGAAATCGTTTGCTGTGCTCTTCTGCCCTCTCCCTCCCGTTTACAAAAGGTCTGTCTTCCCTCTTCCTTTGATCATTGTTATTTTTGCTCTTTATTTGATTTGTACTTTGTATTTCTCATGAGAGAAACCATGTGGTCTTTAAGCTTGTCTGTCTGAATTTTTTCCATGTTCAAGTTGCATCCATTTCCCTTCATAACCAAGCAGTATGTGTTAAGGGCAGACAGCAGCTTTTCTTTATCCGTTTGTCTGTTGATGGACACATAGGCTGCTTCCAAGATTATGAACAGTGATATAAATAAAGGAGGTGCACACATCACTGGGGTATGATGTCACTAAATCTTTGGGGAAGACACCCCAGAGTGGAATATCTGGCTCAAATGGAGTTTCTAGCTTTAGTTTTTTGTGAAATCTTTATACTTCTTCCCATAATGGTCATACTAGTTTATATTCTCACCAGCAATGTAGAAGGTTCTTTCTCATTGCAGCCTCACTGGCATGTGTTATTTGTTTTCCTGTTGACAACCATTATTTCCGGAGTAAGTTCGAATCTCAGTGCTGTTTTAATTTTCATTTCTCTAATGGCCAGTGAAATTGAACATTTTTTCATGTGTTTATTGGCCATTTGTGTAACCCCCTGAATATATCCTGAAATCAAGGGCTACTTCGTATCTTTTCTACTGCAATTTTAGGTAATCTTTTCTCCATGTGGGGACCATGATAATCTCCCAGTATCCCTGCATTTATCCATTCTTCCACTTCAAAGCAGGTAGCAAGTAACCATTTAGAAACAGGTTGCATGAGAGCAGCTCTCTGCTCGCAGCAGTCACAGCCCCGCCTCTTCCTCTTCAGCGTGTGCCCCTCCCCCATGTCTGAGTACCCGCAGCCCCAGTGGCTCCTTTCCTCCAGCGGGTCCCTCAGATCCTCCCCGCGTTTTATTCTCTGAGCTCGGCATCCCTCCCCCTCCACCACCCTCCTCTTAGCCACTTCTCCAAACCGTAGTCTAATTGTGTGTGCTCGCTCCTATAAATTTGATTTAGGATTCCTTTCTTGTTCTCTTGCACAGTGTCTTTTTTTTTTCCTTTCAATTTTGAAAGACTAGTTCAACATTTTCATTATAAATGATTATAATCTGATCACATAGCTTTCTGACACAGATATTTTGCTCATCACTATCTGTGCAGCAACTAAAACAGTTTTTGGCATGTAGTAGACACCCAGTCAATACTTGTTGAATGACAGTGACCGAGCTATGTTAGCTGAAGGGATTGATGTAAACCACATTTCTTCTTTCCTTTTGACTCGGTTGAACCCAAGTATTCTTTCAATTATGATTTGCTTTCCCTTATAGCTGGACAACTGGGAAAGAATGCACTGCCTGGGATCTATTTAGGTGAGAGGTGTTTCTCAGTTTAAAGACTGAAGGTCAGGTGACAACTTGGGTCCATGTGCATTTTCAGTCATGTGCATCTTCTCTGAGGTGCTAAGCAGAACAAACTGAGCCCCCCGCCTTGAGGTCTGGTCCTGAGCTGCAGTAAAGTATGAATAAATATCATCCAAGAGGATTTATTGTAAACAACTTTGCAGACTTTCCCTAAGGGCTTCCTTGACCTCATTACTGATTTATCTTTCTTTTTGGAATGCCTGTACTGAATAACTTGCCAAATTTTTGCCAGTTACTAAAAACAGAAGTTACAGAATATAGTTGTAATCATCTGCGTGCACCATTTAGATTAACCAGCATAGGCTAACCTCAGGCTAGGAATTGTAAGTCTTTTAATCAAGTTCTTTCATGCAGACAGATTGTATTGGCTCAGCAAATTCTATTGACAATATAGTAATGGACCAAAGTATGAGAGAATTGAAAGAGGATTCCTACTAAAATACCTTAGCAATAAGTTTATTTTCTTTCCACATACGGAAAACTATGCTAACTGCTAAATAAATATTGTTTCATTCATCCCCATCCTAATTCTTCAAGGCATAACCATGGGCATCAACTACATCTTACAGATAAAGAAAACACAGCTTAGAAAAATGTCACCGGCAGTGGCTAGGCTGGATGTGAACTTGAGCCTGCTGATTTCAGTGCCTAAGCTCTTCAGCACTGCATGAAGTTGTCTCCTCCAGACTGGAGCATTTGCTAGCTATTTGGTGTGAATTGTTTAGTAACACAAAAATCTCTCAGAGTCTGGTTTATGTCATGAGACTCATGTTAGTGAGTCATTGAAATATATGTTTGGGTATCACTTATGAATTTATTCAATAAAAAGTTTTTGAGTATTTTGTATAGACCAGCTATTTAGCAGATTCTAAGGAATGCAAATGAAAGGATGTGCAGTCTCTTTCCCTTGGAAGCTTGTGATAGTTACAGGAAATGGGAAAATATCCAGATAGGTACAATATGATATGGTCAATGCTACAGCAGGAAGCTGGTTTCTGAGGACTCAAAGAGGGCTTTCACAGGAGTGAGATGTGAGCTGACTCTTTAATACAAGGAATTTGCCAAACAGATTTTCAGGAGGAGAAAAAGAATGTGGTAATTTTGGGGCAGAGGGAACCATGTGTACAGCTCTAGGTGGTTCCTAGAATCTGAGTACTATGATCACCTTTATTATAGAAGATAAGGAAAAGGCAGGGTTTAAAGAGATCATAGCATAGGGCCAGATGATAGCAAATCTTTATTCTTATACCCAGAGCTCTTTAGACTAGGAATAGAAAACAAGCCACACTAGTTTAGTAATAAAGCATGACCTTTTAGGTTCAGGTGTCTACCCTCAAGAGGCTGCATTCTCCGTGTTTCTCAATTCAGGATCTCGAGAGAGAATCTGATCAAACACTTACCAACCTCCTGAGTATATCCCTCCTCTGACTCATCTGATGACCCAAAAATGAGGGGTGGGGTAGAGGGAGGTTGAACCAAAGCTTTGCAAGACTTGGGTCTTATGGGAGGGGAGACTTTCCAGGAACAAGGAAGGATCCTGGAGAATAGACTAAAGTCCTTCTGAAGCACAATGCTGTGGTCACGGAGGAAGTTCTGAGTTTCTTGGTGTCCTAGTTACATTGCTCATTGCTGAGATAAAATACCTGACACCTAATGTGAAAGGAGGGAAGGTTTATTTAACTCAAAGTTTGTAGACATTTCAGTTTATAGTTGGTTGGCTCTAAGGCATGGTGGCATGGAAGACAGATATTAGAGAAGAGAAACAGTTCATGACAGACAGAAGGTAGCAAAGAAAGCAAGTGACCAGCAAGATTCTCTCTGTCCCTATTATATTCAATCTAGGCTACCCACCTTCTGGCATTAGGGTGGGCACCACTCACACTCAGAACTATGCTAAAGCAATCAGAGGACTAACTTAGTAACCACATACTCTTGATCCCAGCATCACACATTCTAAATCCAGCCACCTCCGAAAAAGCTCCACCTATAACTGCATCAGGCTTTGGGGGACATCTAGACACAAGCCGTAACACTTAGTGAACATTTGCAGAAAGCAAGAGAAAAACTATCTGTTAGGACCACAAGGTTGTCATTTCAACATTTAAGGTTCCAGTCATGACTCCAAATCATAATATCCATAAGATATTAGAATTACAATATTTTGGGGCTGGGGATTTAGCTCAGCAGCATAAGTGCCTGCCTTGTAAGCGTGCGGTCATGAGTTTGATCCCCGGTACCAAAAAAAGAATTACAGTGTTTTCACAATGCTGTTGATTCCAAGATGTTCAAAAACAGTATTTATTGTGATCACTTCACAAATAAAATATTAACCTACACACCTTATCCTTAACTCTGCCAGCGGAGGCTGGCTGTACCAGGACAGCCGCTAGCCGGAAAGGGACTGAGCCCCTCAGTGACTCCATGGAACAGAGCATAGCCCACTGCATTCACATCAGACAGTGATGTAAATGAGAAATTTACCTTTGTCAGGCAGTTAGGCTTGGAGTGAGTCTGTTAAAGCATCTATAGCCACTTACCGAGAGAACACAAGCGGGAATGACAGGCAGCATTTCTAGGCCTGGCCAGTACATAGAACTACCTAGCTCCAAAAAAGATGGAGCCTGCTCGCCGCGCAAGTCTGATCTCTGAGAAACTGTGAGGAAAATGGTTCTGTTGACCAGTTTACTCCACAGTACCATACTTACTGTGTAATGAGTTTCTATTTGGTTAGGTAATGGTTTATTACTGCAGTTAATAGCCCACCCTAAATTGAACTCTATGTAATTGAGAATTTATCCTATACCATCCTTTGTATTTATCAAATACTATTCTTTATTTTATATTTTCATTTGGTTAACAGGAACAAAGCAGATGCATTTTACATCTCATGAGGAGATATAAAAATGATTTTAAGTGAATTTTCAAAAAATAACTGTATAAACATTTTTCTTTAATTCACCTAAGCTTTTCAGTGATGTTCTCAAATTCTGTATCTGCAAAACAGGTTGAAAAAGATTAACATTTTCTTCTGTATTGTCTAAAAGATCAAAACGGTTTAGGAAATAGAAATTGTTATATTTTTCTGATATTTTATAATTTCATGTTTTCACCAAAGCATCTTTTTTAGATATGTATAGATTTATTTCTCATTTTGAGTTCTTGACAGCTCTCCTCACATAAATACTGCTTAATAAATTATGAAATCTTTCAAAAAGAAACTTCAGGGTTCCCAAAATAGATAAACAGAAAGGATCAGAAGGAAAAGAACTCATTTTGGTGAACTATGCACAGAAACTTATGAAATAAAGCAGAATATCAAAGTCTTTAAAAAATCAGTGTATTTAATTATCCTGAATGTTGCCTTTTATATGGTGCCTTCATGATTTTGTAAGTTGTCTTAATTTTTCTTCCTCCAAACAGAAGCCCTCCATCATAGAGAAGGTTATGGATACTGAAAATATTTATAATTGGAATAACTGCAAGTGACATAGGGCTGCCTGAGATTATGTATCTTTTAAATTTGTGCAGCTGGGAAACAATCGTGAGGAAACACTTCAGAGTAGCAAGAGAGCATATGCTCCCTTTTCCAACTTGAAATGCCTAGCATGGCTTGAAGCTCTGTTCTTTGTACCATGTAATGAAGAAAAAAATTGAAGTTCTGAGTGTTATTTTTCAGGGCCCAGAAATGATCACTCATATGAAACAAGTACATAGGAATGAATTACATTACAGGGCTAAAACACACAGACTCAAACTTTAATGGTTTTATATGTGGAAAGCATAATACTAGTAAAAACAAAATATTCTTTTCCATGAGGGAATAATTCAATTATCCTTTAAATATTGCCCAAGCATTTTGTGTAAGATTGTTTTTATTCTCTTCATAAAACTGTCATCTTTGAGAATTTTTGTT